>CABFOS010118975.1:0-22226 GCA_900660315.1 Diretmoides pauciradiatus
ATGATGAGTCACCTCCACCAGAGTGAGGAAGGGTGTGTATGTGTGTGTGTGTGTGTGTGTGTGTGTGTGTGTGTGAGGGGGGGGGTGTTCAATATTCAACCTCTCCCTGGCCAAGTCTGCGGTCCCTGCTTGCTTCAAGAGATCCACTATTGTCCTTGTGCATAAGAATGCCTCTCCAGTCTGCTTGACCTCAGTGGTCATGAAATGCTCTGAGAGGCTGATCAAGGACTGCACCTGCACCTTCCTCCCTCGTACAATGGAGCCACTGCAGTTTGCATACCGGCCAAACAGATCCACAGATGATGAGGTTTTGCACACCACTCTCTCACACCTTAACAGCCAGAAGGGGGGCTATGTGAGACTGCTGTTCGGTGATCACAGTTCAGTCACAGTCCCCACCAGACTTGCTGACAAGCTGATTGAACTGGGACTGAACACCCTCCTGTGTGCCTGGATCCTGGACTTTCTGACCGCCAGGCCTCAGGTGGTCAGGGGGTGAGAAGACACACCTCCAACCCCCTCACCCTGAACACAGGATCCCCCCAGGGTTGTGTCCTCAGCCCCCTGCTGTACTCCCTGTACACACATGACTCTGTGGCCAGGTTCAGCTGCAACTCCATCATTAAGTTTGCTGATGAGTGGTGGTGGGCCTGACCTCTGACAACGATGAGATGACCTACCTGGAGGAAGTGGCTGACCTGTCACTCTGGTCTCAGGATAACAGCCGCCTCATGAATATCACAAAAACTATAGAGCTGATTGTGGACTTTAGGAGAGTGCAACAACCAAGGACGTACACTGTGGATTAATGGGACTACTGTGGAAAGGGTGAGCAGCTTTAAATACCTGAGAGTCCATATCACAGAGGATCTGATATGGACAACACACACAGACACACTGGTGAGAAAGGAAACGACTTTACCACCTCAGGCAGCTGAGGAAATCTCCCTGGGGATCCTTCAATCCTTCTACTCTGGAGCTGTAGAGAGCATCCTGACAGGAAAGATTACTGCCTGGTTTGGCAACTGCTCTGCTCAGGACAGGAGGGCTCTGCAGAGAGAAAGCCTACTGGAACCACACTCCCCTCCCTGCAGGACTTATACACCAGAAGATGCCGAACCAGAGCCTGTGGGATCATGAAGGACCCTCACCACCCCAACAACAGACTGTTCCAGCTGCTGTGGTCAGGCAAGTGCCTTCGCAGTCACGTAGCAAAAATAGAGTTTCTTTCCACAGGCCATTAGGACTGTAAACACAGATCTATCTCACCAGGACCGCCATCAAGTCCCACATACTGCCCATCTCAGGCACACACACATAGATACAAATATTCTGCACAGTATAGAATACATTTCTCACTTATTCTACCTCATATACCTTATTCTACCAGTATTTTATGCCAGCATTTAACTGCACTATTTAATAATGTTGCTTACTTTTATATATTTGTAAATAATGTGCATAGTTTTGATATCATTTTACAGCTATTGCAGTTATCTTTATTCTGTTGTTTTGTTGCACAATCCTGTAAGCATTGCCACTTTCATTTCACTGCACATCCTGCATGTGTATGTAACAAATAAAGTTCTTGAATCTTGAATCATGTTTAATGACAGAGAAAGGTAGGGGAAGCAAGTGAGGAGGGGTGAATACAGTATGAGGGGTAGAGGGAAAGGCAAGTAGGGGAAAGGGGTTAAAAGGTGTATGGGACGGGAGAAAGGTAGAAGGAAAGAAAGAGAAAGAGAAGCAGGGGAAGATGCCCAACCCCTTTCTCTGTTCACGACACTGCATTATTAACTGAGAGGGAAATGCCTCTCCTGGAAAACCCCCATGTCAGTTAATTAGCATCACTCAACTTTAGGGAGGGGGAGAAGGAGGTGTGAAGAACGAGGTGAGGAATGAGAGGTGTAATGAGAAGGTAGTGGCAGAGGTGTAACAGAACGGTTGGTTTCAGGCCGCTGGGAGCACAAAGGGAAGCAGGTGTCAGGAAGGGGTGTGATAAGTGGTATATCCTCCAATTTCCACGAAATGTGTCGGCGTCAGCATCAATGTGGAGCATGATGCTTTGAAAGAGAATAATTATAATAACTATAATTTAAGAGCACCTTTCAAAGTACCCAAGGCACTTAAGAACAAAGAGAGAGAAAGAGCAATTAGGCTAAAAGGGGCTAACAATAAGGCAGTTAAAAAAAGGCCTGGCTGATTGTTTTATGTGTCACTTTGAAAAATAAATAGGCCTTTTTAATTGAACATCATAACCTATGTGGAATTCTATTTTGTGATTCTTTGGGCAATGCACCAAACACAGCCATCGAGGGGAAGAGGATGCATCAACCATTTTTGAGCTCGGAGCTTGGATGTTTCCATGGCACACAATGCAACATCAACAGCAGTAGAGGAGCTTTCATTGATTTCAAAGAAAGCATTCTCTCCATGGTTGATGATGTAGTGTAGCTTGGGGGTAAGCAGAGGTTTGGAGCAGAAGCAGGAGAGAGAAAGGATCAAATAACTGGGGGGAAGGAGTTTTACAGGTGAAAGAGGAGAGCAGGTGAAGGGATGGAGAAAGTGAGTAGGGGATTTGGAGGAGGAGGAGGAAGGACGGGTAGAGAAATCCTCCTTAGCCTGGAGGACTACTGTATCTACTTCCAGAAAAGCTATACGGTGGCGAATCGGCTGTAACAAGTGCCGAGTAATGAGGTTTCGAGGGGTTGTTCCAATGTCATTTAACAAGCTGCTATATTTTCACAGAAGACTGATTTGCAGTGCATTCCATGAGTGGTTAGAATCACCATGCCCAGAAATACCTTTTTATACCTTTTACCTCCACCTAACACAACAGCCGCCGCTGTTATTTATGCCCGACAGTTTCCATGCCGTAGATCACAGATGCAGGATGCAGAAATCCAATGGAAAATATCAACTCCCTGCAAGCTGTGTCCACACGTTCCACACATTCATTCCATATGAAAAGAAATTGTATGCTATTTTGTATATACATCTGAGTTTTCACATTTAAGCTAAAACATGGTAGGGGCCTGTGCTCCACATGCCCTTTAAATGGCAAATAGACTGTATTTTATATAGTGCTTTTACTAGTCTAGAGAGACCCCAAAGCGCTTTACAGTTATTACACTTCACATTCACCCATTCACTCTCACATTCATACACCGACGGCGAAGGCAGTCATGCAAGGCGCCAACCTGCTTGTCGGGAGCAGTGTCTCAGTTCAGTGTCTTGCTCAAGGACACTTCGACACACTACCGGGAGGAGCCTCGAACCGGGAACCCTCCGATTCCCAGACGACTGCTCTACCGCCTGAGCTATTGCCGCCCCAAAGAGAGGATTAGATTAAAGATTAAAAGTGGTTATGGAAAGAGATTCGAGATATATTTTCTCATCTGTCTCTCACAAATGAACCAAACATTGTTTTTGTTGTAGGTAGCTAACACATTCAGTTTCATAGATTCAAAACTGATTCAAAAAAAATCTGTCTTTGCATCATTTAAGCATTCAGGCTTTGCTTTGCCGCATGGTTTCACATATTATGCAAAATATGTGCATTCTCGTTGCTGTCATTAAGTAAGACATTAGCATAGTCATGCTAACGATCATGTGCCAAACATCTGTAGCATATACACCACCAGCTGGTTCATAGAAACAGAAGAGCTCATTTTAAAGTGAGCTCTGGTCAGCTGGAGACCAAGCAGTGAACGGATGCAGCTAATCTGTTGTCAGCCCTCTTTGAATCCCTGATGAGGCGAAACACAATATGCTCGAACAGCTGGGTCATTTATGGAATATGCTTACTCATCATGGTCGACTGCCACTAAACATGGGGTAGGGTGGGGTGGGGGGGATCTGTTTTAGTAGATTGTGTTTAATTGAAAAATACGTTCAAAGTAAATCACATAACAATATTAATTCACTGAAAATGGTGTTTTGCCAAGTGGGAAAGACCTACCGTACGAAAGTATGGTATAGTACGAAAAATGCAAAAGGCACATTGCAGTTACTGCACATCAATTAAATCTAACAAAAACACAAGAACAAAATCATCCATTTGCCATGTGTTATAGGCACAGTACCCTCCCCTGAATATATGAGGTCATGTGCAATGCCCCCTGTATTTGTTTGCATTTACATTTGAGGCACTTAGCTAACAGTGTCGCCCAGAGCAACATACAGTGAATAGAATTGCAATACAGCCTCAATTTGTTTTATGTATTAAAGACAATTTCTAGGTAAAGAGATAAGAGCCCAGTAGAATTTTTTTTCTTTCTGATTTCTGTGGTGGGTGAGATGTCCTGAGTGGCCACTGGTGGCAGTGTAGCCCCTCTGAGATACAATAACCAAGGAGAGCCTGTGAGGGCTGATATACGAAGAGCTCCCATTGACAGTGACCTTGCTGTCTGTGTCACTTTGAAACTTGACCTTCCTGGGTGAGCTGCCGAGGGGAACAAATGTCGTACCACCTCAAGAAAAGTCCCCTTTCGTGTGTGTCGACCCAGAGCATTAGTTGGGGTCAGAGGTGACATACCCGGCTTAGAATTGGGGGCAGAGGATGTCGTGTCATGTGGCAGTTGAGACAGAACAAGAGGAAGAGAGAAACTGCCCGGCTCTCTGCCTGAGAAATACAAGACCAAATATCATCAGGTTGTGTCTGCAGCTTTAAGTGAAGAGACCTTTTCATGATGACCTTCAGCTGAGCTTTTGTTTCCCTTAATATATCTCTCCACCCAAGTCTTCCCAGAACCCCCCCCCCACACACACACACACACACACACACACAAACAACCAGTGCATAGTTGGATTTCTTGTAAGTGTCTATCTTGTTCATGACTATGGCAGACACTAGGAAATCTTAATACTGCCAATATACACCCAACCGCCCCAAATCAGGGTGAAATGATATTTGAAAATCTGAAATTTGTATTATGTTCCCTTTTATGTTCACGAGAGGAAACATTTTAAAGTCATTATAATTTTTTTAAGGAGAGTGGGTAGTCCACATTCCACTCACCTGCAGTATTTTACAGTAATTCTATATTTAGACAGAAGTAGAGAGGGGGACGGAGGAAAACAATCGCTGCTGGGATTCAATCCTAGGCTAGTGGGGCAAACATGGAGGCAGGGGACTTAATCACTAGACTATATCTGGGCGCACTGCAACATTTAACATTATCAAAGGTTAAACTTTTAGTAAGTCAAGAGCCAGACATCTATATATAAAAAAGAAAACCTTTCTCTTTTATTAAAGGAAAATATCAAGCTCATTTCTTTCAATGCATTTCATTTCTTTTACACTATTATGGGCCTTTTCCACTACATGGCTTTGATTGTTGGGGCAAAGTTCTCGTAATGCATGTTTTGAAGTCTTTATTTTCTTTTAGGTCAGGGATACGAGATGATTTGCTGAAGAATTTTTGGTTGGTAACCTCTATAAGGTTATTGATTCCAATATGCATGATGGATTCAAATTATACTTCTCTTTGTAAATGCCAGTTACTTCCAGTTGACAGTTTCCTGGACCAGAAGCTACAGTATTTCTATAATGCAATACAATGCAAGCTGTTTTAGTCAGGTTAAAGCAGATGTCTGTCAGCGGGAGTTTCAAGCTGAATAGAATCCTGTGAACATCAGTGGGTAATGTGAAAATGAATTACTTATATAAAAATGCATGCTATGATGAACTGATAAACAATCCACAGTCTATCGGAAGTAGCAGAAAATATAGATGAAATTGGCCATATTGTGCTACTAGAGTCTGCATAGCTTTGTACCACAAACTTCCATATAAATCAGCTGACTTCCAGTTCCTATGTGTGATGTACATACTGTATGTGTTATGTATCATCTGCTGTCCTTAATGTCTTGCCTTGTCCCTTGCATTAAATATGTCATGTAATTTAGCAAGTTGTCTTTCTATTGTTCCTTTGTCACTAAAACAAATGATCCTCTAAATACTGTACATTGTTTGATGATTAAAGTTATTGTGATTCTAAGGCTGTACCACTTTCACTTTACACATTCACCATGTTTAACATCAGTGTCATTAAGTCCTTTGAGCCACAAACATGAACACAGCAACCAATTCACTCAGGCCCCACTATTGATCAATCTCCTTCTCTTAAACTAATTAAGGATCATTAAATATTCACACAGTGGAATAACCTACCTGTATCCTAATAGCAAGGAAAGATTGATACATGGTTCAATTTTAGTGCTAGTCCCAATGTCGGGGCCATCCATTTTATGTTTTCCCTTCATCAGCCACTTTGAGATGTCCTTACAGCGACTTTGCCACCTCTATCCTTTCCCCACACCCTCAGTTTTCAGCTGTGAAGCTACAGAAGGTATTTAGAGTATTGACCGCTTTGCTCTTTAGACGATAACAAAAGTGCTGTGTCTGTTGTATCAAGGTGAGAAGCTACTTGAATATTTAACTCCTTGTGCACTACAAAGTGTTGTTTTGTTGCTTGGGCTGTACAGGCCCTTTAAAAGATCGCACTTGGTCAGCAGAGGTTGGGTGAAGAAAATCCAGTGTTTAGTGTATAGTTAATGGTTATGACAAACTAAACTCCGCTCTTGATTTTTTTCATGAAACAAACAAAACCTTCAAATAGTTTCAGACAGACAATTGTTTTAAATATGTCCTTGAGCTTTGCAGGGCTATAGGCTACTACCCAACAAAGCTGAAGTCATTACTTTTGCTACAGTATCCCGACTAACACTTTACAGGATAGATCTGGACGTGTCAGTGTGTAGTCTTTTCATAATAACAATGGTGGAAATGTCAGTGAGTTGATATTTCCCCAGCCTCTGAGGGGACTATGGACACTCCCAACAGCACTTGTGTCTCTTACAGTACATTGGGCCAACTCCCATAGCCCCACTGCCATGAAAGGCTCTCAGCAGGATCCTGGGCCTGCTCTTGTTAGTGCGGGTCACTGATCCTGGCCTCCTTTGGGCTTTACAGTCGGTATATGATGTATATTGGATGTTTGGCGGCTCTAAGCTCTAAGGGGTCTGCGGGATAGAGTATGAGTGCCGGCACACCTTAAAGTCCCACTAAGAGCACAAGGCTTGTAGTCATTTTGGGTGGATGAAGTGATTGGTCTCCCCGGTTGTTGCTGGTTCAGGATGCTATGTTGGGTCTTGTCAAAGGGTTTCAATGCTTATTCTCCTGTTTGGAATAAGACCCCTTCTAGAGAGCAATGAATGAATGAATGAATGATGAATGAATGAATGAATTATGATCTTCAATGTCCCCTAGGGGCAATGTGGTGTGCAACAGCAAGTGGCACATACATACACATAAATACATATAAAACACCATAAAAAATAAAAGTTACAATTAACTGAACAATCATCATGGACATACAAGTGCACTGTTACCTCTAGTTCAAATATTTGATGGCTGATGGAACAATAGATCTCTATGTCTGCCAGCACAGAGGAAGAGAGAAACAAAGAGAGTCGGGAAGGAGTCCGAGATAAAGAAAGAGGGAAATCATGAGAGGAGATCAAATGAGTAAGTTTTAATAGTATGATTAATAATTTCCATAATTGAAAGCTCTGGCTTTTTTCAAGGTTTCAGAGCCTAAATGTCACTCTTAGTTATTCTATCGGTGTAGGAGAAGGGCAGAGGGTTGGCATAAGAGCTGAAATTAATTCCTGTTCAGTCACAAAAGCTCATATTATACCTGCACCGTTCTAATAAAATAGTGACAGTTGGCTAATAAACCAACCCACCAATATTATAGATCAATGCAAATTTCATAACAGAGTTGCCCAAGCGCTCACATACAGCGGTCCCCTCCTGATCTATTTCAGACCGCTGCATAAACTGCCAATAAATGTGGAGAAGGAGCAGGAATTCAGTCTTGTCCCTTTAATCTATTGCATGCTTTCCTTTTTTATATTCATTTAATCTCAGTCTAGCTGTCAGTTGGGGCTGAGACTCATTAGACCCCTTGTCATGCTGTTGCTCCTGCAGTGGGGACCCTACTGAGCAGGCAGAAACTCCCTCTTCTCCTCTTTCTCTCTCAGCCTGCTCAGTAGGCTACTGAAGGTTTTACTGTCAAGTGGAAGCTCTAGATGTTGTGGAGTCTTTCGGGGAGGCGATGGAGGTGGCAGCACATAATCCTCTACCTGCTGTGGTCTCACTCTTGTTCGCCTTTTAGTTACACGGGGAAGTTGTTTGATGATTCAGATGCTAGGCTGGAGCAAATGTGGGCTATCGTGTGTGTGTGTGTGCGGGGGGGGGGAATGAGGCTACATGTTGGCTGGTTTGTGAGATAGATGCCGAAGAAAGGAACATAGAGTATTTTAGCAAGTGTTAATGCATGCTGCATAATGTAAAAACTGTGAGAAATGTAATGTGAGAAATGTAGAAGTGTTAATGTGTTAATGCAATGAAACACATTATACAGTAGATGTTACTTTTATTATTACTTCCCTTCAATAATTATTACTTCATATAAGGAGTGGAGCACATTTTGATTACATTACATATCTATATTGACTAATAATGCAATAACTCCTACGGACAAGAAGATCATTCGTGAATATTATTTCATCAGGTATAATATGTTATGCCCCTTATGAAGCAATAACCATACATTTTTATTGCCTTTACATTATCCAGCAGTTATTACATTATCAGTGGCTACAAGGTTTAACCATGTGAATGAGCAGTCCCTCTTGACTCAATCTCAGAACCCAGAGTCTATTATTGATAACAATAGTAGACTCTGGGATCAACTCCCTCTGTGTCTGGGTTATCTGGTCTAGCCAGCGGATCGGAACGACTTCCTTTTCCAGCTGCCAATCATTTAGTTTTTAGTTTTTACAGTCATTTTTTATATAAAACTTTTGCCATATCCTGCCGGCAAACAAGCTAACACATCACGTTTGTCAAGTAAATATGTTAAACAAAGCAATCGGACTGTAATACGGCCCACGGATAGCGACTTCCTCTCCTGGGGACCGGGCATCCGCCAGCTGTTTTTCAGTGCGATTGCTTTGTTTAACATATTTGCTTGACAAACGTGATGCGTTGGCTTGCTTGCCGACAGGATATGGCAAAAGTTTGATATAAAAAATGACCGTTAAAACTAAAAACTAAATGGTTGTTGGCCGGAAGAGGAAGTCGTTTTTCAGATCCGCTGGCTAGACCAGATAACCCAGAACTAGTGGCCGTTGATCCCAGAGGCTCGGACGGTCGTCAGACTGATTGAGTCTCTGAGTTCCATGATTGCATTTGACTAAACTACAGTAACAGCCGTCCAACTGGTGCGAAGCCAACAGACTATAGTCAGTCTCACTAAAGCCCTAACCTATGATTGCAGTACTGCCCAACTTTGTTTACATAGTGATTCACTGGATTGAAGATGTCTTTCCACTAAGATTTGTTTTGTCTTTTAATACGAGGTCTCACAGGCTCTACATTATAACAGCTAAACACATTTTACATGCATTTTTATTCTATATGGCAGCAAAAAGATACATTTTATATGTGTTTAGAGGCTTAAATGTCTGTCTACATTTGCATTGTATGTATACACTGTAGTGTATTTTGAACTATGAGTTTATGTTTGTAAGTGATAATATTGGTTAAAATAATAATAATAATAAAAGCCATTAAAAACATAGCTTAACCAGCATATTTGGGGTGTAACAAAAAGTGTTGAGGCAGTATGCAATAAATCCCCGCAACTATCATCAAAAAGTGAGTTATCATCCTAGCAACTCAGTGAGCGGAATGGCTCTACCACTGCCAGAGTTAGAGGTGGGTTCCCACTGGAACCATTCAAACTAAAAATAATACACTCATGGTACTGTAAGCCACTTTGGATAAAAGTCTCCACAAAATGGCATATGTTCGCTGAGTCTCAAATGGGCCTTGTTCAAACATGCAGGGCTACGGATGTGACAGCACACACCTTTGTGGCTGAAATGGCAGATGGCAGCAGAACGACAAATGGCACCCTTCTGCCACCCTTATAATGTAGTCAACATGTGACAGAGATTAAATGCACATGTCTGGAGCGATAGTCCGTAGGCGTAGTGTGTGAATTCGCACTACGCCTACGGACTATCGGTCCAGTCTGTGACTCGCCTGTCACATTAGATACTACAGGAGGGATGGTCATGCCCGCTACTGTTTGATGAGCCGGGAATCTAAACGCCGGGAATCTAAACGCCGGGAATCTAAACGCTGACCTTTACGTCCTAGTGTATAAGAGCCACTACTCTTGTCAACATGTGTAATTCCTAGCCTTGGATGCCGATGTGCTCGCTGTGCATTATAAATCAATGAGCATGTATTAGTGTAAAATCCTCCGGTGCCTGGGGCTTAGCTTGTGATGAAAGAATGAAAAGGAGGGAATCATTGGCACCTCAAGGGATGCCAGGCTGTCCAGCTCTCGGTCTTCTGGTCACAGCCTGGAGCTCATCTGTACAGATACACAGAGACAGGGGCCTTATACTGTACATTGGCTGAAAATATGTGTGTTTGTGTGTATTATTTTGTGATGTGCTATATTATGCATACAGGTTATGTATATGATATAAGCACTGAGCTCATTGCATGATGCTGAAACTGTAATCCATGCATTCGTATCTTCCAGGCTTTATTGCAATGTTCTTTTCTTTCTGGTTTTGTAGTTGTGCTACTAGAAGTCTTCAGCTTGTACAGAATGCTGCAGCTAGAATTCTGACAAAAACTAAAAAAACAACGATCATATAATATCCATTCTGGCCGCTCTTCACTGGCAACAGTGCAAGCTAGAGCTGATTTTAAGGTTCTTCTTTTAACTTATAAGGCCCTGCATGGACTTGCACCCACCACTGTACCTATCTGAGCTAATTTTTCCATACTGTATATACCAGCATGCCCTCTTCTCAATGCTGGTCTCCTGGTCATTCCCAATCCCAGGAGCATTTGCCTACCATGCCCCTTATCTCTGGAATGTTCTCCCACTACATGTCGAAGAAGCACGTTCAGTTGAAATCTTTAAATCAAGACTGAAAACCTGTATTCACTTCATTACAGCCTAACCTAGAACATAGAACTTAGTCGAGTCCATCACCTTTTTAAACATTCCTTTTAAACATTTAAACATTAACATTAAAGGCTGCATGTTTTTAATGTAGTAATTTTTGTAAAATTATTATTTTTTTTTCAAACTCAAACTTCATCAACAGAAAATCCATGGAAAAAGACATCACAGTACTGGACACTCTGTTTGATTGCCAAGTGATCTCTGGGAAGTGCGGTGCAGGAATACCAATGAGCACCGAAGATATCACCAAAATGAAAAACCTCGGGTCTCACCAGTTACCACTTTAAAGAAAAATTACAACTGCACACACAAATGTGTTATGCGTCTATTCATTAATACCTCCCCCAAGGTTATGTTTTGGTTTGTTTGTGTGTCTGTCAATGTGATGTCTCAAAAACTTATGAATGGACTTCCATTAAATTTGATGGACAGGAACAATGGATTAGCATTGGCATGAGCTTGGCATTCCACATGGTGATCTCTTGTGTGCAGCTGCTCAGCCTTGGAAACCAATTTCATGACGCTCCCGGCGAACAGTTCTTGTGCTGACGTTGCTTCCAGAAGCAGTTTGAAGTGAAGTAATAATAAAAGTAACATCTACTGTGTAGTGTGTTTCATTGCATTAACACATTAACACTTCTACATTTCTCACATTACATTTCTCACAGTTTGGAAGTTCATAAGTGAGAGTTGCAACCGAGGACAGATGTTTTTTTACGGCCTCTTCAGCACTCTGTGGTCCTGTTGTGTGAGCTTGTGTGGCCGACCACTTCTCGGCTGAGCTGTTGTTGCTCCGAGATGTTTCCACTTCACAAAATCAGCACTTACAGTTGACCGGGGCAGCTCTAGCAGGGCAGAAATTTGACAAACTCACTTGTTAGTAAAGTGGCATCCTATGAAAGTGTCACGTTGAAAGTCAGTGAGCTCTAACAGTACAGCCCAATCTACTGCCAGTGTTTGGTTATGGAGATTGCATGGCTGTGTGCTTGATTTGATACACCTGTCAGTAATGAGATTTGGCTGAAGTAGCTAAATCCATTAATTAGAAGGGGTGTCAGTATACATAAACCTCATCTGTAGTGTAAATATAAAATATGAAATGCAAAGGCAATGAAAATATGAACTGTACAAGCAGATATTCTATATATTCAGTAAAGCAAACCAGATCACATCTCGGCGGTGGCTTATGTTGACATTCTCAACTTTTTTAAGACAAATTTATGCCCTAAACTTTCCTAAAGTGTATTAACCCCCCCCCCCACACACACACACACACACACACACAAAGCAACACTTTGCCTTTGGTAAGAATTTGAATAATTTAGATGCTATGAACGTGTTAAGATGCATTATTTCTAAAAGCACTCAACACAAAAAAAGTAGAAATGCATTTCCCAGAGAAAATATGTGGGATTGCTGTTTGTGCAAAAGATGTGAAGTATGATTATTTTTTGTACTATGTAGTTGCTACAGTAGTGTGTACCTGGTAGCTAAGGTGTCCCAGCCGGTTACTAGGGTGTTCCTAGGCGGTTGCTAGGGTGTCCCATGTGGTTGCTAGGGTATTTCTAGGCAGTTGCTATGGTGTCCTAGGTGGTTGCTAGGGGGTTTCTGGGTGGTTGCTTTCCTCAACCAACAATACTACCCATAATTACACACATTATGGCACAATTGTTTTTTGGAGCTACAGGTAAGCAAAAAAGTACCCTTGGCTCTTAGAAAAGACAAAGCTCACTTCTATACAGTACATAATTCGGAATAGTTTGACAAATGACATATGTATGTAGTATAAAAAATGCGGGACAAGATCCCCATCAACCACGTCCCCCCAAAAAGCATGTTTATCTGCAATAACTCATTAATTATGCATATTTATGCAAATTTGACATCAAATTTGACTTGGTTTTAGAGCTACGGTTGAGCACAAAAACACACAGAAGAATAATAAGTATGCAAGATAACAATATCCCACTAATCATTTATTGTTTCATCTTTTGCAATTTTATATGGATGGTAGGCTATATTATGAATGTGCTGCCACATAACAGTTTCAGATTAAGTGAACTCAGAAAGAAATTCCACAGTTTAGTTTACTGTTTTGCCCTGCAGGAAGTATAAGAAATAATGACTTCACCATCACACTACAGGGATATATGAAGATTGACTGATCGAGGTTTCAGTGCTAGTTAAAAGAACTTTTTACGCTCACATTATTGATGACCTGGCTGCCTTGTGTATGGTGAGGTTGAGGAGTACATTATCTTACTGCTCAGCTGAAAGCCTTCTACCACAGTGGTTTCTGGTCACTGCCTTTGGTCTTCGGGGGTTGCCCATATCTCAGAGTTCCTGGCTTCCCCTCTTCCGGTGCAACGCCGATCCCACCCCATTATTACTTGTGACTCGCTACTTTCAACTGTGGGGAGGAAAAAGTGCATAAGTAATGTTTATTCACCCCCGGATCAATGGCAGTACAAAGACCATCTACAAAGATGGTTGGCTCAAGGCCATATTTGATCACTTCCTCTGCGCAAGATCACTGCTCCCTTTTTTGTCAGCCCGTCGAGACTCAATTATTTCCAAGTGTTTCTAAGCTATTGTTGAAAGAACATGAAGCAAAGCGAATATTTAAAGTTGGCGAGGGGAAGACCAATCTTTGATGAGACATGAAAACAGCAGATGGATGGCAGTAGTGTTAAACAGTGAGAGAGGAGGAGAAAGAGTAGAAAAGAAAATGATTTGTTTCAGCATCCTATTCCTCATAGGGATACTGGGAAAAGAGTTGTACGCATGACAATAAGGTACTCTAGCCTCTGCCGTGCTCATGGAAGAGCAAATTACAGAGCACTTGATCATTTGAAGGCAGCTGATACAGCAGGGAATCAGTAGGTATACGGTACTTTCTCAGTAGGCATTGGAGTAGAACTCTGATGCGTTTTCCTTTCTGCAGAGGAAATTCACAATTTAATGTATTTAATCCTGTCTGTAAATGAAATTTCTTAAATATCTGGAAGATATTTTCTGCATTCATACCTGCCTATTAGAGCTCGCCATTCATTGTCATTCTTAAGACTATATTTTTTTTAAGAAAGAGAAAAAGTCACTTTGCCCTTGGATTTTTCCCTGTTTCCTTCCCAATTTATGTGGCCAATCCCCCCTGCCTAAGCAGTCCCGGTTGCTGCTCCACCCACTCTGTCGGCCTGAGGAGGGTGCAGACTAACACATGCCTCCTCCGACACGTGAAGTTTGCCAGCCAACCAGAAGGAGGCACTGGTGCAGCGACCAGGAGAAATCCCCTCATCCGTCTTCCCACCCACTGTGCCTGTGGGGACACCCGGCCAAGCCAGAAGCAACCCTGAGGTTTGAACATGCAACCTCAGCGTTGATAGGCAGTGGAATATACCACTACACTACCATACACAATACACTACCCTTCATTTTTGGAATGAAGTCAGAAACTTTTAATGGGTCCATACAGAGAATTAAAGAGTTGTCTAAGGTCGTTAGCAAAGACACTTAAGAGGTTGATGCACAGCTTGGTGCAGGCAGCAACTGACAGCAGACTCTACTACAACAGAAGCACAGATTTATTTTCTCATATCTCTTGCTGGTCTCGTTCCTCCCTAACCCAGATGGCTCGGCTCATAGCCCAATATTTTTCTACATGAAAAAAATCTATTTTTGTGGTTTCTTTTTCATTTCCAACAGGGTGAAATCTTGCCTCCTTCAGCAAGAAGTGATGTTACATCCGATTGGCACTGTATCACAACCCCAGCTGTGCCTTGGATAATGAGTGTGTGTGTGTGTGTGTGTGTGCGTGCGTGCGTGTGCGTGTGTGTGTGTGTGTAGGGCGAAGCACACACTAAATTTAGATCAAAGGACTCTATAGCCATCAAACATGCTCTGGCACTGGCAGTACCATGTGTAATCAGACACTCAGGTGTCACACCACTGGTAATGACTGGACCCGTTTGATCTGCACTTCCTGAGTGAGTATATATCCCGATTTCATTGATTTACCAAGTTACAAACCAGACACAATTTTAATGGATTGAAGCTCTGTGGAACTTATCGTGGTGACGCCAACTCGGACTGCGAGGAATCTGGGTGTGACCCTGGACGACCAATTATCGTCGTCCATTGCATCGGTTACACACTCAGATTCGCCCCTTCCTCACTGATGAGACAGTGCAGGTGCTCATCCAGGCTCTTGTCATCTCCTGCCTGGACTACTGCAACTCCCTCTCTGCTGGTGCCCCGGCGTCGGCCATCAGACCTCTGGAGCTTTTCCAGAAAGTCGCAGCTCGCCTGGTGTTCAACCGCCCCAAGTTCTCCCACACAACTTCCCTTCTCCGTTCTCTACACTGGCTCCTGAAGCAGCTCACATCCAGTTTAAGCCTCTGGTGCTAGTCTACAGTGAAAGGAACCTTCCTACCTCCAGGCCATGGTCAAGCCCTACACCCCCGCCCGACCACTTCGCTCTGCTGCCTCGAGGAGACGGGTAGCCCCGTCGCCCCTGGACAGCAGAGTCGCTGCCCATCTTTCACCGCAGGCTGAAAACCCACCTCTTCAAGAAGTGCTACCCTGACCCTTACTCTTAGCACTTATTGCATTTGTATTTTTGCACTTTTACTGTAGCACTAGTTATGCTCTTAGATGCTTGTTCAGAAAGGAGATGCACTTTTGATTTCTGGTGACTAATATTTCTCTTCACTACCTACGTTGAATGCACTTGTAAGTTGCTTCGGATAAAAGCATCTGCTAATTGACTGTGATGTAATGTAATGGAATTAATCAACAGCGCTTGTCTGCAAGCATCTATTAATACATTGGTTGTGTTCCAATACCCATACTACCATACTATTTACAGTAGCATGCCAGAAAAAAGATTTAGTATGTCCCAATACATAGTACAGTATGTCAAATGCAGTATGCCAACAATACCAGGATGCTGTACTACATCTGGTCACATTTTGCAGTATGCAAGCCAGCATGCTTTTCTGGCTATTCTGACCCACAATCCTCCAGATACGTCACATCGACTGACCCGCCGAGAGAGCACAGAGTGCACAGCGCATTGAGACGTTGGATAATTATTGAAATCACCTATAGTATGTCCCAATTGTATGCATACTGCATACAATAGTACGCACTTTGTAACGTCAGCCGCAGTACGTAAAGAAAAAGTATGCGATTCGGAGCGCAGCCTTTTTCTTTGCACTATAACAAATATTTGAAAACACAATGGCACTGGACATACAAACCACCTGTTGATAAGAGGCCTTAGTCACACAGTTTGTTTAGCGTACAGAGCCAAATGTACTGTACAGCTGAGTGTTGTACTGTAGCCTTGCTGACATTGGGCAGTAACTGGTTTGTAATTGAATTGGAAAGGCCATTTGGCTCTGAATACTGAATGACAGCACCAGGTCAATGGAAGGCTCAGTGTTGTGCAATTGAAGAGAATTACTAGTACTGTTTAAAAGATAGTAACTCAGTAACATAAAACTGAGGGCTCTGCATTTGGATATATTGAATGATAAAGTTCAGATAATTACTCCCCCCCCAAATGAATATGCAGTGTTTTGGAATACAACTCTTCATTTATTCCACTCAACCTAAACAGCCCAGCATTAGACATTGGCAAAATAACCTTGATAATAACCAAAATAATCATTGAAATTGTGGCACGGAGCATTACAGTAGTTGTTGAGCATTGGGCTGCATTGCTCCTGTCATCAGGAGCTAATCATATTTAATTAGAAAAGATGGGAGGATTATTTGGAATTGGCCACAGCAAGGTGAGGTGTTGTGATGTTGGCAGGGGCGGCTCCTCCTGTCACTGCCGTCTGATTAGGAGGAGTAAACCCCTCTTAGTAATGGAGTGAACCTCTCAGCATTGACAGTGTGGCATGTGATCCACACTCATTAACTATATGGGTGAGTCACTGTCTTTTCACACTCCTTAAATGGAAAACGTGGATCGAATGCTACTGAGAGATGATAAATGGATCCACCAAAAAATGGAACCATCTGCAGCATACATAAAGAAAACAGATCTAGTTTAAACAGCGATATACAGCAACTGCTCAGAGCGTTGTTGTTGTTATCTTGATAAATAGGGAAAGGGTTCAGTTTGTTTTCCTGATCACCCATGAACAAGTCACTAATCTTATCACTAAAAATGTACAGCATTGCACAAGATTAGTTACACCTGCATTTGGAAGATGCTCAAAATGACTCCTTGTTGACACTGAAGTCAGGTGACCTTGTGTGTACTACTTTGATAAAAGAGGGGGACTGTTTTTTCATTAGATTAGAAGTAGGTCACTGTCTGTGCAGGAGCAAAATGCAGTACAGTATATGGCTGCTAGCAAGAAGTACACCTTGGCCGATAATTACTTAAAAATGCATTATCGTTATCGGACAGATATCAATATGCAATATCGGTATTGATATCGGTCGATATGACCATGGAAATAATCGGTTATCGGCCAAAATTTCAATATCGTATTGTGCATCCCTAATAGATAGATAGATAGATAGATAGATAGATAGATAGATAGATAGATAGATAGATAGATAGATAGATAGAAAGAGGTTGGGGTGAGGGGTTTAGGATGGCCAACTGATCTCGGAGATAACACACCAACCGAATCTGAAATGTGAAATGTGATGTCACCGTGAATCGTATATCGGAAGCAGAACATTTCTTCTTCTCTTACTCGATCTAAAGAGTCGACAGGTTCAGTGTAGTTACGGGGACTAAGCACCAGGTTCTAACCGGATCGTTCCGCTGTAGGACTCCATCCATACTGAACCCTGTAATCTGAGTCCCGTATGTGTCCGACAAAAATAGAAAGATCTGCTTTGTTTTACGACGCCTTGTGTCACCGTCCGAGCTCGTCTCCGCTTCCACCTCTTTCCTAGTTTCCTGTTCTCCTTTTGTTCTTCACTGTGGAGCGACAGAAGTGAAATGGGGAAAAAGAGGAGAAGTCCTTTGGCAATCTGAGAAAAATACATTACGAGGGGAAAGCAGTTGCAGAAGTTGACGTATGTCACTGGTGTTACGGGGGTCACAGAAAATAGGTGACTAGTAACTTTAGAGGCTGGAGGTGGGTGTGGTCACGGAGGTTCAGAGATGAAGGGTTTAGAAGTGGGAGTGTCCGTCTCTTTCCCCCCCTGACATATAAATGCTCTCCCTCTGTCCTGGTTGGAGTTTGGTCTCTCCTCCGGTTCTGCTGAGCTCTCTGCGTCGTCTCTCCTCCATCTCCTCTCTTACTCGCTCTGCCAACAAGCCCGACAAACATCTACCAACATGGAGGCCATCAAGAAGAAGATGCTGATGCTGAAGCTGGACAAGGAGAACGCCCTGGACCAGGCGGAACAGGCCGAGACCGACAAGAAGGCGGCGGAGGACAGGAGCAAGCAGGTGGGGAACGTGAACGTGGGCTTTAAAGGTCCACTACTACTACTACTACTACTACTACTAAAAAAAAAAAAACTATAAAAAAACTAAAATACACACGGTCCCTCTGACAGCTACTAAAGATGTTAGAGATGAGATTGAATGCGACTCGTGCGTTGAAACAGTCGGCAACTGGGAAGGAATAACTGACCTCTGACTCCAGACAGGAAATGAGCATGTATGGAGTTTCTAACAATGGATCGGATCGAGGTTCAAGAATAGGTCGTTGTTGTCATCAGTCTGTAGCAACTGCATATCCCAAGTATGTTGGGATGGGGTAGGGGGGGTGTTAGTGCTCAATACTAGTAACTCTAGATGCTATTTATGTTTCCATGAGATGAGAGAGAGGATACTGGGGTACTGGGACTGGGATACTGCCAATATCAGCTATAGCTACGAAGGACATGATGAGAACTTAGTGATATAGATGCACAGTAAGAGAGTAGAGTTGGTAATAACTGAGATTGATTTGCAATTGATGGGATTTTCAATTGCATTTGTGGTCTGTTTATATCAGTGGTTCACAAATTCTTTCCCATCAAGGGCCCAAAATTAATCTGGATGGAGCCACGGGCCAAAAACAAATGTTGATGCTGTGTGAAATTACATTAAAATGTATTATATTTTATAGAAAGTTAACATTCTAAATCTTAAATAAAATTTCAAAATAATAAAAACACTATTTTATCTGGTTAACAGTAATTTTATTAATTTGCCGAATTGATTGTCAAAAAAAAACTTAAAACATAAAACAGCCATGTGCTTCTTTTTGGGAGCATCAACATATATAAAAGAAAAGACTCATTTCTGACAGAAAGTGTCTCAAACCACGAGACAGTCAACAAGTAAATTCATCACTCAGTCACTCAGCTCAGAGAGAAACCCCTCATTGCTCCTAAATGACCTATACTAGTTTAATAGTGAAGTATCACTGAGCTGTATATTGCTGTAAAACTCAGATTATAAACTTTTTAGCTGCACAACATTCATGTTTGCATCATTATGGTTATGATTTAACATCACTTCAAAAAAAATTAGAGGAGAATAAGCATCAGCTTGTTGGGAGAAAGGGGGTTGAAGATGGAAGTACTACCGTCTTCATCAGAGCTGTCACTACAACATCAGCTGTTTAAGACACGTCACACACCATCTAGTGACAGCTCTGATGAAGACGGAAGTACTACCGTCTTCATCAGAGCTGTCACTAGAACATGAGCTGTTTAAGACACATCACACACCATCTAGTGACAGCTCTGATGAAGACGGAAGTACTACCGTCTTCATCAGAGCTGTCACTAGAACATGAGCTGTTTAAGACACATCACACACCATCTAGTGACAGCTCTGATGAAGACGGAAGTACTACCGTCTTCATCAGAGCTGTCACTACAACATGAGCTGTTTAAGACACGTCACACACCATCTAGTGACAGCTCTGATGAAGACGGAAGTACTACCGTCTTCATCAGAGCTGTCACTAGAACATGAGCTGTTTAAGACACGTCACACACCATCTAGTGACAGCTCTGATGAAGACGGAAGTACATGTCAGGTAAGAATAACCTGTGTGTCTGAGATAAAAGAAAACACTACGATCTAAGTAAAGTATATACACTATGAACCTCTTTGGATTCAATTATAAGTTCGTAACAACGTTTCTAACTGCAATTCTTGAAAAAAGCTATTATCTTAAGAACATCTAGATTTTTTTTTCTTAAGAATAAAAATGTCAGACTTCCTTTGATTTTGAACTGTTTTGATTATATTTTTCAAGTACAATAAACTTGACTATAAAAGCAATTTTTTAAATGTATTTTAACATTTGTTTACTAATGTTTACTATTTTACAACCCAATAAATTAATAAAGCATCTAACATTTCAGGACCTAAGACCAGTGTGAGTCTCTCTTGACTTTAAGATGTTATTTTCCATTATGTTTAACAAACACTATTTCAAGAATTTGAATCCTTCTTTTTTTGGAGAATACGACATTGTCTTAACTTTTTTCTTAAGTAGATAAGAAAATAGCAGTTAAGCAGTTAAATTTCTTCTTAAAAATGTTTAGTGAATTCGGTCCCTGGTTACCAAACCATAACTCTAATCCATTACAATTACAGTAACACAATACTGAAATTACTCACAAACCACACTGAGATCGTAAAATGAAGAGACAATGACATAATTGACACCTTTGATGATTGATCCTGGTTATATAGAGGATGATAATAACACTATGAAACATCATAATCTGCACATTTTTACATCAATTAATTGTTTAACGGGATATTCCACCAACCCAAAAGCATCTCAAAGACATTGTAGTAAAATTAGAATATTCCAATGCATTGTGTTTCCTGCCACCCTGCTGACGCTGTGTTTGACCACAGCATGAAGACGAGCTGCTGCAGATGCAGAAGAAGCTGAAGGGGACAGAGGACGAGCTGGACAAATACTCCGAGGCCCTGAAGGATGCCCAGGAGAAGCTGGAGGTGGCGGACAAGAAGGCTGCAGATGTGAGTAATACTCAGCAGGGATGAGCGTTGCTGGGACTAAAAAGTAATTATCCACTTTCTCTCAACCTGCCTCATTTACTTCCACTCCAGTTAGTGATTTCCTACGTTTCCCAGAATGCCCTCTGCCCCCAGAACACTTATAGGAAGAGGCTCTGTCAGCTGTAGCTAATTGTATTACAAGTGGATGCTAACACAATAACAACAGACCGGTTCAAATGAAAGGTAAAGAAAATTATTTTATTTCTCTGTCGGTAAGGTAATGGGAAAAATCCCAAAGTTACCCTTTAAAATCAGTGGCGGCTGGTGACTCAAAACATTGTGGAGGAGGAAAACCAACCCACGACGTCATGTTATATTACACTAGTTTCTACTTATCTCTACTTTCTTATGTTCAATAATAATCCAACTAGCAACTTAATGCAAACTTACTATACAACTAATGCACCTGAAGTTTATACCCATCTTCCATAAGGAACAAATATCATATTGTCATATATCATATTACAACACAAAGGATGAATATAAAAAGGCCCCAGGTGAACGAGAGAGAAACATTCATCTAATCACTGGCTCAGAACCAGAACCAGAACCAGGTTTACAAGGACCAGACTGATGCCGACTCTCTACTGACCTGGTTTCTTACCTGTATTTATGGGAGTGACACACAAACTCCTCCCCAAAGATCTGACCTCTGATTGGTTAACGTCATATCCAATTAGACCTGATTCTACTTACCTACTTCTGCTGCTGCACTAATTCCCTTTGGTAAATATAGATCCTTTATTTCAGTTCAGTGCCCAAGGACTTCACAGCCTGTCAGGACAACTAGTTCCTGACCATAGTAGTCTCTGATTGGACCCACGCACCTTACTCAAAAAGCAAAATGTCTTGTGGTCGCATTGCATTCTGGTCTATCTTGGCTACTGTAGGTGGAGAATCTGGTATCTCTGTCTTTTCTCCCTCTATGATTGACGGGTCTATTTTGTTCCATTGTTTGCACCTCATACTGAAGTTTAAGGTGGAGGAACAATGAAAGTGGACGGAGCTGCCGAGGGAAACTCAGCACTGACTCATATATGGCACGTGGACTATGTTAAGAGCTCTGGAGCTGTCAGAGTAAAACAAGGAGGCTGTTTCCCTGCTTCTCCCCTCCCTTCCATTCCTTTTCTCCCTTTACCCATCTC
>CABFOS010118976.1:0-13155 GCA_900660315.1 Diretmoides pauciradiatus
CGGACAGAGCCGTCTCGGGCCCCGACTCTGGGTGGCGGCCGCCCAGTACCCCGGTTGACGCACGCGTAACGCGGACTGATCAATGGTTCAGCCTTCTCCTGAAATTCATTAATACAATTCCAAATATTGCGTTCCTATTCTGTATTCAGAAAATATGCTGGTAAGCTTTTCAAATGCACTCAGCAAAATACAAAAATCACAGCAAGGCTTTAATCGGTATTTAATCAGTATTGATTAAATGAAGCAACTAAAAATCCCATGTTACAGGATCAACTTTGTGTTGTAATGATACACTGTAGTGAAAGAACTAAACGTGACAATATAAATGTTTGTCACATTTGCCACAACGAATACATCAAAAGTAAGTTAGATAAAGGATGAATAAGCCCTCGGCCCATGCAGGTGCTTGTCATTTGCCATCTCATCAAGTACTAAATTCTTGGGCAGGATTCTAATATGAATGCAATGGAGTGCAAACACCCACCACCCAACCACACACATTACACTGTGTGTGCATGTGTGTGTGCGTGCATGTGCTCATCAATAATATTTCATTTTCACTGCTCCCCTTAGAAATTAACTCATTATGTGCCCTCAAGCTACCCTGAGGTATGACTCTAATCACGCCGAATACTTGGTGTGTAATAAGTGCCTTCAGCGCTGCCTTCACTCAACACATTAAAGAGAACAACATCACGGCATTTTTACTTCTGTGTATTTACAATATAAAATGGATGCAGTGGGTGCCACTGCAATTAGTATGGAAGGGGGGAGAAAAACTGGGAGAAAGCTTCAGCACCCTGGACAGTATTTTCCCCTCAATTAACCAAGTTTTAGGTTGCAGAACTGCCCAGGGTGCTTAACCTGTCTTCCTTCCTCCCTTCTCTCCCCCCTCTCACACTCATTGGGTTGTCACTATGCATTAAATCCCAGCATCTACCAGTGGACTATCTGCATGTGATAAGAGTGAAGAATATTAATGGTGGCACAAACCCTTTTGCTACTATCAATTAACCTGTGTGTCGAGTTCTCGCTGCTGTTGTTGGCTGATTGATAAATTGCTCTCAGGGTGCAGTTGCAACAGTGTAATTTTTTTGGAGATTGTGTTAACTGTGGCGAAAATCTTTACTAGCTTTATATGTTATGAAAAGCTCGCTAGAGGCTGCAGGCTAGGTGATATTTAATTTTAAATCTAGAAACCTCTCAGTTATAAATGCAGTTATAATTTCAAGCTCTTGGCAAAATATTATACACCATACTATATGTGCTCTGCGTTTAAACAGTCTTCAAATACGTGTCTATCTCTATCAAAATGCAATGATGATATTTCCCAGGTGAAATCCCATCACATATTTTTTTTCAGGGGTCCCTTCCCCTCCCAGCACACTGACCCATTAAATGTGGCTACAAATTTTGCTACAACATTTTGGCTTTAAATATTCAATACTGCCACCAAATCTTTTTTCTACAAGTGTAAATTGCATTTCAACATCAACTCCACAGGGCATATAAATTCAAATGTCACGTGGATTGGACTAGTTAGAAGAAGGAGGATTGCAATACCATAAAACCTCCAATAATGACTAGAAACGGCTTTAGAGACACAATACCCTGTACAGCTAAAAGTGACTTACCACTACTCAAATTTATGTACCCGTAATTGCCTTTTTAGCATTAGCATTAGAGTCTATACCAGTATAGTATTGGCAACACATGTCAGATACTACTACTGCTGATGCTGCTGATGATGAACATCTGGATGAAATAGTCATGCAAAACAATTAACTACTTTATTAAAAAATGATTTTGATTGTTTTATGATACCAATAATAAATCAGTCAGCATCAAAACATAATGAAACAAAAACTGCCCAAGTCACAAAAGTGAATAAAAAAAGCTCTGCCACTTATTGACTAACAAACAGGAGCAATGCTGCATAGCGCTTGGTAATTAATTTCAAGGCTTTTGCGCCACTACCTGTATCCATGGCAACAACATGTCAACATGTTCCACTACATGCTCTTTTTGGACCATATATTTGTGATAGTAGTTGTGGTGATATTTTAGGCTATGAATATTGTATGAATTTAGATTCCTTCATGGTAATTCTCCCATTTTGTTTTTTACCCAGCTTTTAATGCGGACCGGCGTATTTTTAAACACCCACACAGACACTCCCCAGCGATTTTGTTTACTGAAAGTTTTACGATAGACAGAGTGGCAGTCTGGCGTTTGACTGTGGACTGCTGCACTCAGCACTAAATTCAACAGAGCTGAAATCATGGCAACAGCATCAAACAATCCACCATTTAGTGAACTGAATCTAGTTCCACCAAAACTGAAATATGCAATTATTTTGCTTAGCGAGGCATCAAAAACATCATAGCAAGAGACATATACCTACTAGAGTAGTTGAATGGTGTGGTGCATGATATGAATGTTATACATTCTGTAATGTTTGTTTAGCAACTGAAATAACATGACTTTGTTTTAATGTTGACTCCTCCTGGCCCAAGTGAACAACGTCCTAGAGTCAATGCTTACAACAAGAAGCAGTTTTATTATCCTTCCATTTGTTCTTCAAAATTCAATAGAACAATTATTCTGATTACTCCAGGATTGCAGTAAAGGCAACAGTTGATGCTGCACACCTTGCTAGGCACCATGAGACGGTATTACTTCTGTCAGGGTTCCCACTCGTCCTGGAAAACCTGAAAATTCAGACACTAGATTTCCAGTCATGGAAAAACCTGGAAAATTAACTAAAATGACCAAATATCCTGGGGGGAAAAA
The DNA here is from genome assembly GCA_900660315.1 of Diretmoides pauciradiatus. Lineage (NCBI taxonomy): Eukaryota > Metazoa > Chordata > Actinopteri > Trachichthyiformes > Diretmidae > Diretmoides > Diretmoides pauciradiatus. Next base: position 2,794 of record CABFOS010118976.1, read on the forward strand.
TCTATGTTGTCCTGGAAAATTTTAATTGTATTTTAGTCCCTCACTCAGATCGCCTATGTAAACATAGGTGTGTATTTTTTTTTGAAACTGTTAGTCAGACTATAGCAGCGCCGCTCAATTCGGGGCTCGCGGGCCAAGTTGAGAACTCTGCATCATTAAGAAAGGAGGACTAAAACTGGGGTTAAAGGTGTTGATACTAGGCCTACTGGTATATTATGTGACCGTTTGTGAGCAGGTGCTGTCCTGGATTGTCAAGAAAAACTCTTGGAAAAGTCCTGGAAAATGATTTCTCAAAAAGAGTGCAAACCCTGTCTGTACTTGTTCTACGTTTTTGTAGTCTACTGACATGTTCACATGAGCTGTGCTAACCACAGCCCACGATAGCCCCAACATTTCTCAAATCATGTGTCAAAGCAATTTAGCTTCCGATGGCGCCGGTTCCTCCATTTAAACAACCAAAAGTGAGATTCTGTTTAACCTCACCTAACCCGTAACCACTTTACTTTTATTTCTATTGTTCAGTCTTTCTGTCTAAACTTAAAGTGGAATACTACCCAAAAATTTAGAATTCAGAAACGTCCATCTTATAGTGTAGCCACATGACAGCCCAATCAATGTTTCTGAACGTGAACAACATCCTCTAATCTGGAAGGCAAACCAATGCCTGGAGCTTTTCCATGGACAAGGAAACTGACTTTTTGGACTCATATGTTGTCTGTACATTTCACATTCAATTGAGCTTCATACTATTATTGTGCTGTCAGTTCCAAATTAGAAAATGCAACCTTATCCCATGACAATATCTGTACGGACTGTCAAAGTTGCCTGTTCCATATTCCTTAATTATTTTCAATGGAGTCGAACAGTGATACAGTAGTTTCTCACCTCCAGGTATGTGTTCATCTTAGCAACAGAGATGAATTAGTTGAAGGATTCTGTAACAAACGTTGTAGTGTCTGCGCACCCTAATTTGCAATCACAGCTGTGGCTCTGTCCTCAGGGTTTCCTTACAATATAACCGATGTTTTGTTAAATTTCAGCTGTAAAATAATGGCTTAGAGATGGATTAATTGAAGGGAGAGTTTTGAAATGACCTTTAACATTAGGGAAACTGAATGCACTTTAAATACAGAGCAGATGCTGAGTCCACTCAATTCTGAACTTATCGCCAGAAAACAGGAGGGCCCGTTGTCTGAACAATGTCCAGTGCCATTGTTTCTTCAAGCTCGCAGTATGAATCCAATTACAAAAGAGTAGACGTACGTATCTTAACTTTCCCTTCATAAGTCCATTCCATCCTGTCAGAGGAACACGCCATGCTTAAAGGTTATCTCCCCAAAAACCTTTTAAATCACAAATGTTCAGTCTATTAGTGAACTGTGTGTAGAGCTGCCCTTTAAGCAATAACAATAACAGGTGATTTTGTTCTGTTCATTATTTACAGAGCATGCAATGACTTAACAATGGAGCTATTGGGTTGAAAGGGTAAGCTATCAAAAGCCAGCTTTCAGAGGAAATCCGTGTTCAAGTGTGCTAGGGTGCAGTTTTTAGAGATGTGTTCATCTCCAACATTGACTGGAGAAAATTAAGTTTTTGTTTCACTGGCTTCTGCAGGGGATTATTGATGGAGCTGATCTTTCGAATCATTTTCTTCGGGAAATGTCAAGGATTTGAAGAGAGACCAAGAAAAGAAAAAAAAAATCAATAATGAATAAATGAATGAATTAATTACTAATAGTCGGCCAGCATTCATATGTGTGCATAAAGGATGATGGGTCACATTTTGCTGACTCCGTTGTATAGCAGGTTTGCTTTTATAAATATATGACATGAATAATAGATCTGAATGCAGAATCCTCAAGTACCTTTTAGCAAGTATTTGCCGGCAAATCACTGATATTTCCATGAATTCTCTCTTGGAAACATAAGAAAATAGGAATGGCTCCTTCAGATTTTTTTTAGCAGCTGAATGCCTTTCTGTACTGTACGTGATTAAGTGATCAGCAGACTATTTAGGACCTTAATGTATCATGTTTAAACCTGAGAGCGCGTCACAAAATCAATTTAACGGGTGTGTGACCGGCGCTGGTAGTAGTACGTATTTGTTGTCAAGAGCAGGGACATGAATTTCACCACTTATTCACTTTTATTACAAGATGAAACCACAAAAAAAAACACATTTGAAAAGACAATGTTAATAACTCCTACTAAAAACTATACATTTATTAAATGTGAGACCCGCATGATACTACTGGCTCAGACTAAGAGGAGAAACTTAGCTTTGCCAGCCACTTTGATGAATAACTAACCATCATTTAGGTTTTATTCTCTAGTCTGGAAAAGGGTATTTGTCTGGATAAATAGTGAAAGTGTTTGTACTGTGAAATTCAATAGCCACTATACTACACTGGACAAAGAATTACATTTTATATCCCGTGGATACCATATATATTTGCATGCTGCAAGTCATTGTTTAGAATTTGTATTAATAAATTGTGTGAAAGTATTTTTTCTCTCACTTTTGGATTGTTTCCTCATTTATTTCACCTTTAATAAATCCACTGTCCAACACAACAGACACAGGACTGTAGTTTATGCAGTTTTGTGGCTATTACAAATGTATGCATTTTACAGTTTGCAATTACCTATTGTTTCCAACTTTGAAAAATTAAGTTCTTCCTCAACTTTATATTTGAAGTTTTGTCTCATTTTAGGCAGGTACACAGCAAAATCACTGTTAATTACGAGTGTGTCAACATGCCATTGTTTAAATTCACACATGGAATTTAACAACTTTTTTTAACACATGTGTGGATAAGCAACACTCCAATCAACATCTGTCACCTCCATGAGTGTCAATGAAAAATCAACACTGGGGGGAAAAAAAGGAAAGATACTTTCCTCATTCCAGTTGACTGCATTTCTAGGCAGGTGAGAATGATGGATTTCCTCCGATACAGTAATTGCTTTAAATTGTCTTTGTGGCATTTCCCATAGAAAATGTTCTGCTAATTAAAAACTGTGAGGTGGATTGCTACAAGGCGACTTGCCAAAATCGGTCAGTTAATTCAATAACATTAAAGGCTCCAAATGGCCTAGTACATAAAGTTAAATTAAAAAAAGGTGCCGTGTATAACCAAAGTCAGTATGTCACCCACAGATTTCAAATACATTGAAACGATGACCATCATCACTAGAGACTGTGATGATGGTCGTCTGTGGTGTTCTATTAGTGGAGAAAGAGTACAACATTTAAAAGTGTCCATTTTTTGTTGACATTTTGCCAAGTGATCCATGCACATTCATTGAGATTTCCTTAATTCGGGGTTGATCATGAAAAACCTGGAAAAGTCATGGAATTTAATTGTCGTTTCCAGGCCTGGAAATGTGCTTGACAAAAAATAAAATCTTAAAAGTTTTGGAAAAGTCTTGGAAATATGTTTCAAAAATATGTTCATATCATTCTGAGTTTAAAATAAGTGATATGCTTTTAAAAGAAATGACACAGCATTCAAAATATATGCAGGCTAATGTTACCTGAAAGGTTTGGTGGCCATAGCAACAGTAACTCCGGGAGGTGGCTTACACACTATGCCCGGGAAGTGTAGATTTATTGCCACATGGCTGCCTGACTCTTGGGGCTTGTGACTTCACAAAATGTTTGGTCATAGGAATATGGTGAAAAGTCATGGAAATCAGTTGGTCAAAATGTGTATGAACCCTGTCAATTAGTACAATGTATTCTGTAAACCCTAGAAGGTTGATGTTGCTGTTCTACTCCCAGTCCCTTCTGGATCAAATTTCACAAAGCTTCAGCAGCACATCATACAAGCAGGAACTACCCCTTGCAATACCCTAAGGGCCTAAGTTATTAAAGTTTAACGTGACCCACTTGAAAATTGTGTGGTTAACTGCAAGGGTCAGAAAAACCTCCTGGCGTAACACTGATCTTCTGAAAAAGAAGAAAAGGGATATTTGGTGAGCTGGTAGCTTTTCTGTTTGGCACAAAGAACCAAAGGGATATGTGAGGTGAAATTGAACTCTTTGGACCATTACACACTGTAGAACACAGAACCCAATCCATGGGCTTGCCAGGAATACACTCGTACTGTAAGCATTATGCAGGAATTAGGCTTCCGACTGCAAATGACTAAATGGGGAAATCTAATTAAATACAGGATTTGTAAAAGTATCTGTGCCGAGGATTACAAAGGCTCAGCCTCACTAAATCCACAGAGATATTTCAGCAAACGGCAGTTACATAAACCCATGGACAAGGCAGACCTCTCTCACAAGACCACCTCTGTACTACTTTGTAGAGGGAAATGGCGAGCTATAGTAAGCTGCAAGTCATTCAATCGACTATTCCTTTCTGTCGTGATGGAAAAGCTTGAGAGATGCTATTAACAGCAAGGGCACTCTAAAGGAGAAATTGTGCAACTGTGATGAATAGGGGTCACTGTCCTCTGATGCACCGAAAAATAACTTTCCCTGTTGGTTTATGAGGCATAGCTGATCTAATTGACTGTGCTTCTTGAATAATATGACACTTTAACCTTGCAGACAAGTAATATTCATGGAATGATATCAACTTGTTTTCCTAGCTATTACGCTAAATTCAATAATCCAAATACATATCTAACCGTTTACTTATAAACTTTATATGTTACATAGTTTAGATTAACCAAATAATCTTTGCCTGGTCGTCTTCGCTCCTGATAACAGCTGAAATTAATGAATCAATTTCTCGTCTGGAAAGATGAGTGTGAAAGATAATGTCTTATTAGTATTGGAAATATTCGATACCTGAGTACTAACCACCTTGAGTCTAACCGTCAGCCCAGAAAATGTAAGTGTAATTCTCCTGTGAAGAACTTAATCTCATCTAAAATTAACTCTTATCAGACACAACTCAAGTAGCAGGTGACGGAGGTGTGTGTGTGCTAAGGGAGGCGGAAGGGGATTTTCCGCACTGTGACCCTGACAAGGTGCTTTGCCATCGTGCAAATGAGTTCAGAGCTTCGGGGGCTTTGGCCAGAACATGGCACGAATCCATGTCCAATTATTTGCCTCCGAAATTGCTATAGCTTGCCTAATGTCTGGCAAAGACCCACCCCTCATAACACCCCCCACTTACCATCCCTCTTCCCTTATTTCATAATAACATAGTGGTAGTACACACTCTAATAGGCCACCTTTGTTTCCCTCTGCTCAGAGGAAATGTAGACTTTAATGACTGATAAGAGCAGCATGGTGCCCTCAATGTCATCACAGCTACAGTATCTCACCACACTGACAAGAAGAGAAAAATCTCTGCGTGAATAGTTTCCAAAATGGGCAGGTGAAGAATACAATTATGTTATTACAAAATTTTGAAATACATTCTTTCACTCTCTCTAAAAAATATAATTTGTGCCATTTATTTGTTAAACAAAACAGTGGTTATCTCATTTGACATTTCCTATGCCCTGTACTTTGACGACATATGTATCAAGAGCATCCATACAGAATCAATAACTCTGATTCTCCTTTAAATATCTGTGGCTTTTGGATGGTTTGGAGATATATAGGGATTGCGTTTTTGACATGGCAACACAAAGAAGAGAGGCTCCTAACCAGATTAAACCACCTCTCAGTGCAGTGTGGGGGTTTTAACCTTAAAAACAGGCCCTGCTTATCTCTTCCCGTTTCCTTCTCAGTCTTTCATGTGGTTTATCTCACAGTAAGGTGTTTGTGAAAGGATAATTCTGGAGGTTATGGAAACGTGCTGAGCAGGTCTTTGCCTGGGGTGTAATGCAGAATGCCAGAATAGGATAACATTCTCATAACATCCAGGTTCATCTTACGAGGGAATTTTCACTTAATACCCAGATCCGATGGTTGGTTAACTGTTGAGTTAAGAGTTTGGGATTTCGGAGTGTATATGTGGCTTTTTTTTAAAGTAATAACCTGTGGCATTTTCATATACATTTTCGTTTCGCTGCTATCTATTTATACAACACAAAAGGGATTCAACCTATAGCAAGGTTGTCTAGGTCTTTTTAGGGGGAGGGGGGTCCTCTGCAGCGGCAACAGCGGTTTGTTTAAAATAACTAGGTAGTTAGTATGAGCAGCGATAGCCACCATGGCTGAACAGACAAAGACACTCAAACTTCATCAACTAAAAATCCAAAGAAAAAGACGTCAGAGTACTGAACACACTGTTTGAGTAACAAGTGATCTCTGGGAAGTGCAGTGCAAAACCACCACGGAAATGAACACATACCACAAAAGATATCAGCGAAATTTAAAAAAAACAAAAACAAGAATCTTGCAGATTACTACTTTAATTGCTATGGCAAAATAGCTCAGATACTACCAAGGTAGGACCCCCCCCAAAACAAGCATTACAGTAGCAGAGCAGTGGTAGACATGGCAGAGTTCTCCCTTATTGCACCTGTGCTGCATCTCTCTAACAGTCGATACTGCAGAGCCCACTGGACCATGTTCTGAAATGTGAGAAAGTAAAAGTGTAACCATAACACAATCGAAAAATATTACAAGAAACCTTTTGTATGCAAAATTTAGGTAGCTGTCTCTCGCTACCTTCAGTCCATGTATATACTGCTGAGACATTTCAGAGAGAGGGGAAAAAATCCAATAAATCAACATCAGAAAGCAAAGCCAGTAAGGGGGGAGGCAGGAAATACCATTCTACAGTTATAGAGGGGGCATTTAATGTCGGTTTAATGTAGGGCTGTGAAAGGTTGTGTGTGTGTGTGTGTGTGTGTGTGTTTTCTCCCTCATGTCATACTTCAATAAAAGCATTAAAGCATGATGAGAAAGAAAATGTGTGCATTTGTTTGGTTAATTGGAAACTTCTAAGCAAAGTTTTCCTCTGCCATGGCTGATCTCAGTAGATTAAAAAGTCTTGCCCGGTCTATTTTTAACCAAGGAATGATTGAAGTGACAGTACACATGCCTGCCTCAAAGAAAAGTGTTGCAGTGCTAATGATTTACATTTATGATGACACACCGCACTAACCTCCAGGGGCTATACGCTATCAAGCCAAAGCTGCATTGGCCCTGTCAACATTAGTTTAGATAATAATTAGTCAAGTGGCCTCTGATCCCAAACTGTCTAGCAAACTCCAATGGTGAGCATTTAATTGGCTAATCTGTCATGCTACTTGAATTTCAGTTGAATATTCTGATGCTTTATTCAAAAAGAAACACATAAATAGTCAAGTGCTTAGTTGCATTTTTTTCTCTCAGAAATTAGTATCATATCGTACCAAACAAATTAAAAAAATTTAAAAAATTAAGAAATAATAGGGAATGACATTGCTGTGCATGTTCAGTTTGGGAAGGAGAGCTGGAGTGTCTACAGACAAGCACACAAATGGAAACAAGACTACGGCAAAACCTAGTATGTGTCACTCATCTCCTTAGCGCATGGAGAGCTGTTTTCTGTTCCTAGGCACACTTGAATGCATCACAATGTATTACGGTGAAAGTCAACTGATGTTGTAACCCTCTGCCAAACACTGGGATTTCCTAGCCTGAATGGCACATTCAACACACCATGACGTCGCCAAATGTCCAAATTTCCTTGGTGCACTTGAATGCATTTCATCACGTGTGCGAAAGTCGACCAATGGTGTAACTTCATTAGTCCGTGGTAACTTGGCATCTGACGGGCTGCTGCTGTCGCGGTCCAGCCAACAAAATGGACAGATTGATGGATGGATGTGTGAAAGGGAGGACAGATGAACAGACAAGGGGACAGATGGAAATAAAGCATTATTTTTCAGTCAGGTTTCAGCAAAAAGACGATGGCAGAACCACAAAGAGTGTTCAGGGGAAGTCTGTTGAACACGACGTCTCCCAGAATGAAGCATTCAGCATGGACACAGCCGGTTTCATAATTTACTCAGTCTACTCAATCATGTTGAAATTATACCATGTACTGAATAGATGGGTTTCTACATTTCAAATGTCTCCTTAAGGTGTAACACTGTGGTGAAGAGCTCCCTCCAGCAGCTTTGACATTGAGGCTTTAATAAAACCTCCTCTGGCCTCTGGTTATACAACTTTAAAGTGTACCAATACTGTATTACAGTTATCACCAGAAACAATATGTGAGGATTAGCACCTGGTGGTTCAGCAGGAAATACTTACCTCTCAACCCTCAGGGGACGTTTTCATGACCCCTGTATGTGTTGTACACAGCAGAAAAATAACTCACCATACAGAATGCACAGTGCAGGTGTGTGTGTGTGTGAGAGAGAGAGAGAGCGCGAGAGAGAACTTATACGTGAACAGAAATAAACCAAACCACAGTGCCAGGTTGACCTTGCTGACACTAGCAAACTAAAGCACTTCTATCTGGAGGAACATCTCTCACTCATCTCTCAGTTCTTTTACATTTCAAAGTCTTCCCCTTGACTGCTCCTTGTTTCATATCTAGAGACCTCTCGCCCTGAGTGCCCAAACACAGAATGCGTGGTGCGCTGGCATAAACCTGTGTGTGTGTGTGTGTGTGTGTTACATAACAACTTACCTCATATATTGTCTATTGCCATGTCCACTTGTCAAGCGACCCAACTGAGCACTGCATTGATTAATGTCGTTATAAAGTTACTTATTGGTAAGACAACTACACATAACATCAGCGATTGATGTTGACAGGACACAACAGTGCTTTGGGAGATGCCATGGATCCTGATCTCAAACCACCAAACCATATATCTTATTCTACATTTTTCTGATCTCAAAACCATGAGACATTTATATCGCCTTACCTCTAGCTAACACAGACATTTCCAGAATAAAACATGCTACACAAGTACATGGATACGTGTCATTTAGCCATGACCCACCCTATCCACTCAACTTTCACTATAGGTCAGATGTCAATTTCTTTATTTATTCCATTCTATCCCTCTCCCACTTCCACAAACTTTTTTTTTGTAAACTTTGTCAGTTGTTTTCAAATTTCATGTGGAACAACAGACGTCCCAGACTACGGCTTTCCTTATTGTACCTTCCCTATGATAGAGGGGGCCTTCAAGTCCCGAACCTACAATGGTACTACTGGCAGCTACGCACAGCTATGATTTATTTCTCCACTTCTGACCCTCCAGCATGGCTAACTATTGAACGCACCACAACATCGGGTTTACATCGCCAGTCATACCTGTATTCCACAAAGGGGAAAAAACTCAACAGACAAAAAATCCATTTGTTAAAAATACTCTCTCCATTTGGCATGAAGTGCATGCTTATTCAGGAGACACGCCAAAACTCCCAGTTCTCCCCGATATGGGGCAATCATAACTTTGTCCCTGGTAGAGCTGATGGTGGATTCCAACAATGGGTTGGTAAAGGTTTGAGTCAAATAACTAACTTGTATATAGAAGGAAAATTAATTACCTTTAATCAACTGGTTTGTAGATATGCCATTCCTAGATCCCATTTTTTTAAATATCTTCAATTAAGGAGCTTTATAACATCACAGGCACACTCCTCAGAGGAGCCTACTATGTCAGCTATAGAGAGAACTACCTTAAATTATATGGATACTTGAGGCCAGATGACAGGAATGTATGGAATACTGCTTTCAAATCAAAAGAAAATTCACACTCAAAACTCAATGCTTGGAGAGAGGATTTGAAAATAGATATTGCAGAGAATGAATGGGAAGATGCTTGTTTAAAAGCACAAACACACACTATCAACACAAAACTAAAACTGATACAATATAAGTGGCTACTCAGAACCTATATGACACCTGTAAAACTCCATCAGTATAACCCTAACATTCCTGACAAATGTATGATTGTGCAATGATAATGTCGGCATTCTACTGCACTGTACTGTATGTGGGAATGTCAAAAAATTCAGTCATTTTGGCAGAAGATAGTCAGCGTCATCTCATGTATAGCTGCTGTAGAGGTTCCTTTTGAGGCTAAGCTATGTATACTGGGTATTTATCCTGAACACTTTGCACCAAACCGCAAGACAGCGGCTGTGATTAATATCTCTCTGCTTCAAGCCAAGAGAGTGATAGCGCTGAAATGGAAGAGTGTGGATGGCCCAACACTTGCAATGTGGCTACGGGAAATGGCGTCCTGCCTTGCTTTGGAGAAACTAACCTATTGTGGTCAGAGGGAAACCAAATAAATTTAGGGAAACATGGGACCCTTGTATGAACTTCCTGGAAAGTGAGCAGACTGAAATTAAAGACTGAAATTGATTTAAAAAAATAACAGCAGCTATAAAAAGTAAGAAGCCTCTCATTTATATTGTCAATGACTGCTTTTTTTGTTTGTTGTTTTTTAAATTTAATTTAAGATATATATAAATATATATATATTTATA
>CABFOS010118980.1:0-17349 GCA_900660315.1 Diretmoides pauciradiatus
AATGATGACTTAGTAATGCCCCCACTCTCCACCCCCCACCCCCACCCCTTTGTCAGAGGACAGATTGTGTTTCGCTACAGGTGTGTGTGGCACTGCTGAGCCTGTGGCACTGTTTCTCCACGTCGGCAGCTAGTAGCTCATACCCAAAAACCCTCCCATGTGATGTTACCGAGACCAGCAACGGGAGTGTGGTGAAGGTGGACTGCACTGAGAGAAGCCTCAAAGAGATCCCTAATGGCATCCCCAGAGACACTACCAATCTGACGCTCACCATCAACCATATCCCTGGTTTAAACTCTACCTCCTTTCAGGGTCTGGATAACCTTACTGAGATCGATATGAGGTGCAACTGTGTGCCCATCAAAATTGGCCCCAAGGACAACGTGTGCACCAAGAGTGTGACAATTGCTGAAAATACTTTCACCAGCCTGAAGAATCTGCAAGCACTGTATCTCGACGGCAATCAGCTCGATAGCGTACCTAAAGGCCTGCCTCCAAATCTGATCCTGCTAAGCTTAGAAGTGAATCACATCTATTCCATTTCTAAACAGAACCTCTCTGAGATCAGAAATGTTGAGATCCTTTACCTTGGTCAAAATTGCTATTATCGTAACCCGTGTAATGTATCCTATGAAATCGAGGAAGGCGTGTTTTTACAGCTTAGCAATTTGGCGTTGTTATCTCTTAAGTCAAATAACTTATCCTATATTCCACACCAATTACCCACAAGTCTGAAGGAATTGTATCTCTATAACAATAAGATAGAAAAAGTCACTGAGGAGGATTTTAAAAACTTAACTAACTTGGAAATTCTTGATATTAGTGGAAACTGTCCCCGTTGCTACAATGCTCCATTTCCATGTGTCCCATGTCCACACAATTCACAGCTTAAGATAGATGAAAGAGCTTTTAAAACTTTGACCAAACTGAAGATACTACGTCTGCATAGTAACTCTCTGACATATGTGGTCTCTCAGTGGTTTAACAACTCCAAAGAGCTCAGAGTGCTTGATCTCTCATCCAACTTTTTAGCAAGTGTGATAGCATTCACGTACTTCCCAAAAGCTCTGCCCAAACTGGAAGAACTGGATCTGTCATTTAACTATGAGCTTCAGCGGTACCCTGCGACACTGAAACTGAGTCCCGCTTTCTCCCTCCTCAAATCACTTAAAATTCTCAGACTTAGAGGCTTTGTGTTCCAGCAACTGACCTCTCAGAGTATCAGTCCCTTGATCTCTCTACCGAACCTGGAGGTTGTAGATCTGGGAACAAACTTCATTAAAATGACCAATCTTAGCATTCTGATGGAATTGAAAAACTTCAAAATAATCAATCTGTCTGACAACAAAATATCTGTCCCTTCTGAGGGGCAAGAGTTTGTTGGATCCTCTGGAGGAGCGGCCCTGCATGGGTCCCCCATGTCTGGTGCTGATCGGTACCAAGGTAACGAAGTGAGAGAGATTCATTATTTTAGATATGATGAATATGCGCGCAGCTGCAAATACAAAGATAAAGAACTTGGAATAGTTAACTCCTTTGTCAATAGGCAGTGCAGTCAGTTTGGAAAAACTCTGGATGTAAGCAGGAATAACATATTCTTCCTCCACTCAAGATTTCTAAATCTTGCAGAGCTTAGATGTCTTAATCTGTCTGGAAATGCAATGAGCCAAAGCTTGAATGGCTCTGAATTTACTTATCTAACTAATTTGCAGTATCTGGACTTCTCATGGAATCGTCTGGACCTGCTGTATTCCTCTGCATTTCAAGAACTGAAAAATCTAGTCATCTTGGACATAAGTAATAACAACCATTACTTTGAATCGGAGGGCTTGACTCACATGCTTAATTTCACTGGAAATTTACCAAATCTTAAAATATTGCTGATGAACAACAATGAGATCTCTACTACCACTAACACAGAGCTGGAGAGTCGCTCTCTGGACAGATTAGAGTTCAGAGGGAACCGCTTAGACATGCTCTGGAGAGACGGTGACACCAGATACTATTACTATTTCAAAAATCTAATTAATCTGAGTGTCCTTGATATCTCTCAAAATAACCTCAATTTTATTCCGCCGCAAGTTTTCAGTGCTCTGCCAGGCAAAATATCTGAGCTCTACATCCAAAACAATAAACTAAAGAGCTTTTCTTGGGGCAAACTAGAAATTCTACAGTCTTTGCAGGTTTTAGATCTCAGTGGTAATAGCTTAACTACTGTTCCGCGAATGCTCTCCAACTGCACCAAATCTCTCCAGCAGCTCATCTTACATAAAAACCAAATTCTAAGCCTTTCCCCCGATTTCCTCAAGGATGCCTACAATTTAAAATATCTGGATCTTAGTGATAATCGTATTCAGCAGATTGAAATGTCCAGCATTCCAGATGATGTTGTTAATAAGATGGACATGTTACTCTTGCACAACAACAGATTCCTGTGCACTTGTAATGCCACTTGGTTTATCACATGGCTCAACAGGACCACAGTTACCATCCCTAGACTGGCCACAGATGTGACCTGTGCTGCCCCACAGGCACAAAGAGGTCACCCTGTCATCTCACTGGACTTGCTGGCCTGCCAGTACAATAACTTGTCAATCCTCCTCTACATCCTGATGACTTCCCTCATCATCAGCTTCCTCACCCTGTCCATCTCCAGCCATCTCTTCCTGTGGGACGTCTGGTACATCTACCACTTCTGCCTGGCCAAGCTCAAGGGCTATCGCCGCCTGTCCTCCCAGCATGCTACCTACGATGCCTTTGTGGTGTATGATAAGACGGACCCCGCGGTGTCGGAGTGGGTGATGAAGGAACTGTGTGTTCATCTGGAGGACCGCGAAGACCGTCAACTAACCTTGTGTCTGGAGGAACGAGACTGGATCCCCGGGTGTCCCCTGATCGACAACCTCTCCCAAAGCATCCACCAGAGCAAGAGGACAGTGTTCATTCTCACCAACAACTACATAAAGAGCGGCAACTTCCAGACAGCGTTCTACATTGCCCACCAGAGGCTAATGGATGAGAAAGACGATGTTATAGTCTTGATCTTCTTGGAGAAAGCACCCTGCCACTCAAAGTACCTGAGATTACGGAAGAGACTGTACAAGCGGTCTGTGCTGGAGTGGCCAACAAATCCTCAGGTCCAGCCTTACTTTTGGTTCAGCCTGAGAAGTGTATTGGCAACAGAGAGTCACAAACAATACAGTAATCTCTTCAAGGAGACACTTTAAAAAGATCAAGGAGTTTGACTTTAGCTCTTATTTTAGATGGCCCTACCATGTGAAGTACATGTGAATAGCATAACATTTGAATTTACACATATGGAAATGATGAGACTATTAAGGGTTGATAGTGTGCTGTGGTTATGCTGTGTTCTCTCAACAAGTATAAAATGGTGAACGTTCCCAAGCACTGCAGAGCATTTCCGCATTCAGTATGACAGAGGAAGGAAGCAATGAAATTACTAACAGACCCTGAAAGAGGGAAGTGAAATAGGTCTACTTCTCCAATTCACATAATGCTCCTCTCCCAGAATTCATCTTAGTTTGTGAACCAACCAGGCGATTTCAGCCACAGGGGGATTTCCGAGTGTTTTGTAACGATAAGAAACACAGCGATAACTCAAGAATGACTTGACACGATATGTATTGACACTCAAAACAAGACATAGCTCTTCATACATTTTACTTTGATAGATTGCAAAGGCTCTGAACTTTGTCTCTTTTCAAGATAGTCTTTCAATCATAAGGAATCAATAGTGCGCAATGGTGAGTTTTACTGATTACTACAAATTGTATTGTAATTTTGAAGCTTTGCTCAATGTAGATCACAGTAAAATATATTCATGTATACAAAATAAAACATTATGGTTGATATTAATTGGTAAATCTTGTATTTCTTCATTGGCAGGTCTTATACTGAAAAACTACATGCACAATTATTCAAAGTTGGATGTTCAGATAATCTTAATGATTATACATAATGATGATGATAATGATTTCGTGCTGACATTTTACCATTGCTTTTGGTCTAACCACACCATTATCTGAATCCAAACACTGTTCATATTCTTTAGTGAAGATTGTTTTGAATTGTTAAATAATGGAGTGTAACTGTTGCACTAAATACAGTACATACAATGTTTACTCAAGATTTTGTGTAAGTTATTGCATAAGATCATCCTTAGAAAGTATTTATCTCAATACTAATAATAGTCTAGTGCAAGTTACTTCAATTATTTTTGTTTATCTACAGACTACTGCCACCTGCTGGGCACACTTGCTGCTATTCTCTCTGTGTTGCCAGTATGGGACCCAGCCTGCTGCGTGTAAGCCTGCATGGATGTCACCACAGTTTCCATGTGATGTCAAAACCGATAATGCCTCTAACATCATATTCGACTGTAGAGGGCGAGAGCTGAAAAGTGTACCTAAAGACATCACTAGCAATGCAACGGAACTGAACTTATCGGAAAACAACATTCAGAATATAACAATTGATACGTTCTCTGAACTGTCAAATCTGACTGTACTCAATATGAGCAGGATAAACCAGGATAGTGGACTGAAAGACATTGCTGTGCACGCGTTCAAAAAACTGACAAAGCTGCATGAACTGAGAATGAGCGGCAATCAGCTGGAGACAGTTCCCAGCAATCTCCCTCTCAGTCTGAGAATCCTTGAGCTGAACACTAACAAGATTCTTTTGTTGGATAACAGGAGCTTTAGTGGCATAACGAACGTGACAAAACTATTGATATTCAAAAACTGCTACTTCTGGAATCCGTGTGGGAAATCGATAATTATTAGGAACAACAGTTTTTCAGGTCTGACCCAATTGCAGGTTCTGGCCTTGTCTTTTAACAATTTAACTCAAGTTCCCAAAGGATTACCCAAATCAGTAGACAGGTTAGAGCTTCATGCTAACAGAATACAACACATTTTTGAAAATGATTTCCTTGGGCTACCTAACTTAAGAATCCTTACACTGCAGGGGAACTGTCCAAGATGTGAAAATGCTCCATTCCCCTGTGTTCCTTGCCCTAACGTTTCCCTCGGCATCCATCCTCATGCGTTTTCCAACCTCAGACAGCTCGAGGTTTTGCACTTGGGAGGGAACTCGTTGAGCATCCTGGAGACCTCTTGGTTTGAAGGTCTAAATAACCTTAAGGAGTTGTTTCTCTCATTCAATTTCTTAAAAAAACATATTGTTGGCGAGGTGAAATTTTTAAGCTATCTTCCGAGACTAGAAAAAATGGATCTTTCGTTCAATTATGGTACAAAGTCCTACCCTCCAACCATAGCACTGTCACAAGATTTCTCAAAACTAGTGTCACTTAGAACTTTGCATTTAGAGGCTTTAGTCTTCAGAGAAATCAGATCAGATACACTCAGACCTCTTTATGGGCTCCACAATCTTTCTGTATTAAACTTAGGCACGAACTTCATTGTTCACTCTAATTCCACCATATTCAGCAGATTCTCCAACCTGAAGATGGTATACCTTGCAGAGAACAGACTGTATCCCTTTTCAGTGAATAATCCCCCGGTCCCTAGCCAGGAAAACAATCTGAACTCAGGCATTTCTCCTTCACTACAGCCCCATCCAGACCACTCTTATGCCGTATCGCACATACTTGTCAAGCCAGAGTGCTTTAACGCCGGCCGTGTGCTAATCCTCAGTTCAAATAATCTCTTTTTCATTACTCCTCAGCAATTTGAGGGCTATGGAGACATCGCATGTCTCAACCTATCGAGAAATGGATTTTCGGCAGCACTTAATGGAACAGAATTCTCATCATTGCCTAATCTGACCTACCTGGATCTATCATTCAACAAAATTGATCTGGCCTATGACAATGCCTTCAAAGAATTAAAGCATTTAGAGGTGCTAGATCTTAGTTACAATTCTCACTACTTTGAAGCATACGGGGTATCGCACAATTTAAACTTTTTGAGAAATCTACCTGTTTTGAGAGTGCTGAACATGAGTCACAATTTAATTTCCACATTGTCAACAAAGGAGATGTGGAGCAAATCATTAAGTGAGCTTCAGTTTCATAATAATAATCTTGGGAACCTTTGGAAAGATAGCTCATATGAAAAACTTTTCATGAGTCTTACTAATTTGACACTTTTTGACATATCCTTCAACCAGATTGAAAATATTCCAAAAGCAGTTTTTAAAAATTTACCACGTAACCTCACCATACTACGCATAAACCAGAACTCACTTACTGATTTTGAATGGTGCGAACTGAAGAATTTCAATCAACTTCAGATTCTGGATCTAAGCTTCAATTCTTTGTCTTATGTACCAGAAATAATTTCAAACTGCACCCACACTTTGCGTTTGCTTGACTTGAGTCATAATCAAATTTCCACCTTGTCAAATGGATTTCTAAAGGGTGTCAAAAGCCTTACGACTCTTTACCTTAGCTACAACAAGCTGACTATAATCAATCAATCCACCTTCTTATCCAAACCTGAAAATCATATTAAAACGTTGTTCTTGGAGAAAAACCCATTCCAATGTACCTGTGATTTACTAGATTTCATCCTGTGGATTGACAACAATGATGTAAAGATCCCTAGACTCACTTCTGAGGTGACGTGTGAAACACCAACGAACACACGGGGTCAAGCAATTATATTCTTTAATATTAACCAGTGTGTAAATGACAATGAGGCATTCTTGTTCTTCATTTTTTCAAGTGCCTTAATTATTGTTACTATGTTTGTAGCAACAATAGCTCACTTATTTTACTGGGATGCTTCCTATGTCCTGCACTACCTGAAAGCTAAATGGAAAGGCTACCATTCCTTGAGTTCACCAGACAGTGTATATGATGTCTTTGTAACTTATGACACCAGAGACCCACAGGTCTCCGAGTGGGTGATGGAGCACCTGCGGGTGAAGCTGGAGGATGAAGGAGACAAACATCTGCCTCTGTGTCTGGAGGAGAGGGATTGGCCTCCTGGAGTCCCATTGGTAGACAACCTCACTCAGAGCATCCAATACAGTCGCAAAACCCTATTTGTCTTGACTGAGGCCTATGTTAAGACCGGGGCTTTCAGGCTGGCGATGTACCTCGCCCACCAAAGGCTACTGGACGACAACATGGATGTGATTGTGCTGCTGATGCTGGAGCCTGTGCTCCAGAGCTCTCACTTCCTGCGCCTGAGGAGGAGGCTGTGTGGGGAAAGTGTTGTTGAGTGGCCCAGAACAGCAGCTGCTGAGCCCTGGTTCTGGCAAAACCTGAGGAATGTTGTCAGAGTAGACAACCAGGTGATGTACAACAAGATCTACTCAAACTACGTCACCAGCGAGTAAATCAGCAGTCAGGACAAAGATCATTGACAAGAATGCCTTTAACTGTTGGAATTATCTTTGTGGACAATAATAGCTTAGGTGTGTATACCGTGATGTGGAGGGACCACATTACGCTATTATGACTTTATTGCTCTACCCAAATATTAATAGAAGAGAATTATTCAGAAATTATGTTATTGGTTTTGGTGATGCTGTTAAAGTTATGTTTATTTTCTTGTGATCTGTGTGCAGATGTTACAGTATATGAATAAATTACTTCATTTCAAATCTGTCATTTTGGCCGTGTGAATGTAGCATACTGCATACTTTGATCTCAGGCCCGTTAGAGGTTTGTCTTAAGCTTATACTACCTCCCTCCCAGTGGTGGAAGAAGTATTCAGATCTTTGACTTGAGTAAAAGTAGCAGTACTACAGTGTAACAATACTTTGTCCCAAGTAAAAGTCCTGCATTCAAAATCTGACTTAAGTCAAAGTACAAAAGTATTAGCATCAAAATATACTTAAAGTAGCAAAAGTAAAAGTGATAATGCAGAATGGCTCATTTCAGAATCATATATATCATGTTATTGGACTATAATTATTGATGCATTAATGTGTTCATCACTTTAATGTTGCAGCTGGAAAAGATGGAGCTAATTTTAATAAAATTATAGACTGCTGGGAGCTTAATCTATAAAATATATCATAATTTATTAGTTGATTTAGAAAGCTAACTAGTAACTAAAGCTGTCAAATAAATGTAGTGGAGTAAAAAGTACAATATTTCTCCCTGAAATGTAGTGGAGTAGAAGTATAAAGTAGCATGAAATCGAAATAAAGTAAAGTACAAGTACCTCAAATAGTACTTAAGTACAGTACTTGAGTAAATGTACTTAGTTACATTCCACCACTGCTCCCTCCACACATATAGTATATATCTATAGCCACACCTCACAGCAAATCTTCCCCAGCATATATTACTATATATAGCCACATGGTGTCGTCACTGGTGCAGTTTTAATACGGTCATTTTCCAACTTGAAACAGTTTAGTATGTTTTATTTCTGTGCGTCGTATGCACCATGTGGCTGAGAAGAACACTATCAAACCTGTCATCTATAGAGGATCACATCAATAACACTGATTAACTTAATCAGGCGCAGCTGCTGTGGGAGTGGACCAGAATCATCTCACATGAAAGATTTAGCAATATTATACTAATAAACACATAAGATGATTAAATGCTTTGACCGTGATAATAATATAATAGGCTCTTAATATATAAGTATGTTTTCTAGGCGCACAACTTCAGGTTTAAGAGGGCTGCCCGTGACGTCACGTCCTCATTTGCATACCGCGGAGTATTTATCCTCTGATTGACGCTGCAGCGGCACAGCGTCTCTGCACAGTCGACATCCGGACTATCATCAGCTTCTCCCGAGCACAAACTGTGGTGAGCACCTTCAGCTTTTAACTAACTTATCTTACTAAGTCTGCATGTTCAGTCTGCATGTTCAGTCTGCTGTCGTCTCAACCTTCTGGGTGGACGAAGCTATTCAAACAATGTCATTTCCGGGGTTGTTGTTTCTTAATGTGTGCAGGCCTGTTTCAAACGGGGGATGGTGTCTTATTATTATGTCAAACGCATCTAGTTGTTTTTCTTTAGTGGTGGACGTCGCAGAACCACCAACACATAAAGTATAGCAGAAATTGCGCACTTCAGAGTAACGCAACAGCTGCTGTAGCAATGTTACCCATTCTTAAACCTTTCTTTGCCGCGACATATGTTACACTTAGCTTTAACATGTGTTGAGCGTGTTGGTTAATTAAGGCTCTGCCGTGAAACAGTAGAAACAGTGCTGCAGTCTTTTGAGACGCTGCCAAACAGGGCGGTGGTTCCTCCGCCTGCAGACGCTCAGACAAACTGACAAAGCTTTTCTCTCTCTCTCTCTCTCTGAGGGCGTTCAATGTGGAGACACGTTGCTCGTTTTTAGTGCATCAATAAATGGCGTTAATGTTGCAAAACCTAATTCATCACTTTGCCCGATGACCAATAAGGCCGTAGGAGAACACGCCTCAACTTTCTGATGATAAATTAGTGACACTTTATGGCAAACATTTACTCATGAGTCGATTATATTTAAGTGCAGTCTTGTCTTTTTTAGAGCACCTGCAAACATGTCTGACAAGCCAAACGTTGAGGAAGTCACTACCTTTGACAAGTCCAAGCTGAAGAAGACTGAGACGGCTGAGAAAAACGTCTTGCCCACCAAAGAAGGTAGGTTCATGCCCAGGTTTAGCGACTTAAAGTTTAGTAATTGAAGTCCACTGACAAACCTTTATTTGTGCACTTGTTCTGCATATTCTCACTATTTCTTTCTCTTACAGTAATCGAGCAGGAGAAGGCAGCTTCATGAAGGCCCGTCCTCCTACACGCTGTACATTCCACAAGCATCGCCTTTTTTTCACCTTTTTAAGCTGTATAACTCTATCTCAATGTTGCAGTACAATTGGATAAACACAAACTACTGTACAAAGCCACACCCACTTCCTTAGATCCCCTTTTTTACAGCGAGAAAAGAACTGACTGGCAGTCTGTGTGAAGGAAATGTGGCTTGATATCAGCATGGGTCCTTTGGTCATCTCTTCCTGTGGCTGCATCTCCTTCAGAGCGGTTGACGAGCAGGGGCGTGATCAACCAGTTGAGGGGCCTGCACTTGTTACGAAGTGCAGCCCTACTCGCCGCTTGTGAAATGCTCCCAAAGCAAGCTGTATCGCATCTGTTTTGTATGAGTTAAATTCTGGAATGCACAAGTTTGTTTTGATATGCAAATAAAAAATATATAAACTCTCCATTGTCTTTGATATTATCTTCAGTGTGTCCAGGGCTATACCCACTTTGTTTCCCTGTGTTGTTGCATGAGACTCTCAATCGGGTGTAACAATCATGGCGCATTAACTTTTTGCCACTTACAAAAATGCAATGACAACCTGTAATTGAAGTTGCACTAATTTAAGCAAACTTCCTGGGTGTGTTCTGTAATGCTTGCAGGCATGGCAGCACTTTAATTGAGGAGTCATGGCTTATTTCCTTCCTCCCTACACTGCAACTAACTGCCAGCCTGTGCACCATTGACCTAGATAAGCACCCATGGCAATCCAGTCAACTGCTTAACGGGTTGCTCCAGTTAAACAACGCTTCCCTTAGACTTGGCCGGGTAGCGGCAGAGGTCACGATTAGGCCGCTTAATTTGCATGTAATATGAACATCATAGGGGTTAATAATTTCTCAGCACTACACAAGTCATGGGGCCTCCTAGGGAGTAGTCTCATGCAACTCCTTCAGCTGGTTGCTTGAACACTTTGGGTTTAGGAGCTATATTCCTACGCTTCCCAAGGCTTAACAGCAGGCATATGGCAATTGTCAAGATACTGGATAAGCTGGTTAGTCACTAATGCCAACCCAAGAACCCATGCATGCCAAAAGTCTCTGGGTTGCCTAATCGTTTTGTAACCTACACCTGGGGAATTTAGATCATGAGGTCATCTGGTCAGGAGGATTCAGAACAGTACAGCAGACAATGGAATCTCAGCTATTCAATTACAAATATAGCCCCCCCTGACTCTATCCCCATCAAGCTAATTAATTAAACCATGCCAGGCCAACATGTCAAGACCAGTCAAAGCATAGCTCATCCTGGAGTCACTAAGATAGTTTAAATGTAGTTTAACACATCCCAACACTTCCTAACTTGATTTGTTGTCTTTCAATACAGAGCAATATAGTTTATCTCAGCCTACTCCAGAGGTTCAGCTAGTCTGTCTCTTCTTGCTCTGCCTGGGAAAAAACTAAGGCCTTCCCAGCCAACCTTGCTCAAAATGGGACTAGCTGTGCAGTCCTGTCCAGCCTTGTACAGTACACAGCAAGACTTCCTTCCTCGCAGCTGCACCGGACCCTTGTTCAGGCAGCTCAGAGCAGGAGCCACCCCTGGTCCCTTCAGCTGCAGCTACAGATATTTCACACAGTGAGGCTAATGAAAGCACTCGTGAGAAACTCCCCTAACAAGGCACCTCAACAGCTCAAATACACCTTAAGTGTTGCGTCGGTATGTGAAGTGCCAGATAGATACTGGCGTTTGTTATAGTCAAAGATCTTATCAGCCAGTGTTTTCTGCTCTAATGTTTAAAATATGTATGGTAGCATAACATTCTGCACTCCTTTTGATTGATTATGTTGATGAACAGAAGACACACGGTTGTGGACAGAAGTAGCTCCTGGTAAGACAAAAAAATGCAAAATGTGCTCATAGTCTGCAAGAGGTTTCTGCTGTCAGCGACATGTCCCTGGATGCCCTGTGGTAATAGGAGGTGACAGGTACGCAGTTGTTCAGCCTCAACCTGATTGAGGCCGACTGGCAAGTAGGCATGCAGTACATCAAACGTAGGCATGTGATTGTACAGCAAAGGAAAACAAAAGAAAACATAATAAATGTGCCCATGCAGGATTATGATCTTTGCATAATGACTAGTACTGTAAGCGAGTGAGTGCGGAGTCCATGAAAAGCCTTGCTCTCAGTGGCCTCATTCAGTGTGTTCACCTAGACTTGGTTGAGGGTCTATTCAGTCAGAGCTTTAGACATCTGCCCCCTGAATGTGTGAGTGTGGAGTGCAATTAGATGACCTAGTTGGAGGCTGTCACAAAAAAACGAGGACCTGTGCTACCTCTTCCTGCTGCACATGGATGACAGCTGCATTGTACAGTGTATATGGAGAGAGAGAGAGAGAGAGAGAGAGAGAGAGAGAGAGATTACATAACTGACTTCCAGGCCTGCAGTGTGTGTCCACAGAACATAACAGCTGTGCTGAAACAACAACAATGGGCTCCGCTGTGGGAGGGACACAAGTTCACATTCATCCACTTCCCAGGCTCCCTTTAATCTAAAGTCATTTTTAGTATGGAAAAAAATGAGCCATTTTGAAGAAGCAACATTAGGCCACAAAATGGAAATTCCCTTATAAGATGTGCTGTAATACATGTATTTGAATAACACGATTATTCATTGCAGGGCGGGCGATTGGTTTGGTTAACTTTATAGAGACAAAACATACTGAGATTGATTGGATTCCTAAGAACCCTCAGTTCACTGTTGACACCATTCATTGTGTAAATGGTGGTACAGTTACATCTGTGATGCCAGGCCTCTCTCTGCCCCCACCATCCTTATGCGTGGTCTAGTCACACAACAGCTCCTCAGTGTCCTACGACAATGTGCTGGCAGAGAGGCTGAGCCGGTCACATTAGCCAACACTGGAAGCCAGAGACACTATTATGCTCTAAGCCCTCACCACACTGTCTTAAACATTTTTGTAATTAATTTTGGCTCGTAGTTAGAGAGGCCAGAAGGTGCCCGGTTCGATGTTCCTCCCCTATCTGCTCACTCATTGTAAGTTGCTCAGGATAAGAGCATTGGCTAAACACCTAAAAATGTAAATGTGAATATTTTCTTACTTTATTGACGAAATTTGTGTCCAGTAATGTTGCTTGTATGGACCTGAATGCCATGATGGTGTGTCAACCCAGTCAAAGCCAGATAATTGTCCATGGAAAGTAATGCAAATGACAGGCAGACTAAGGGGTGATTGTAGTGGACTTGGCCCACGGCACCAGGAGGCCATCTGCCAGTGTTGTAGTGTTGTGACGGGCAGCCTCTGGACCGGCTGCGGCTGACTGCCGTTCCTTCTGAAGAACACTGATGCCTCTGCTCCCTATGGGGCTTTAGGGATCTAAACACATTGGGACTGCTGCTGCCTAACAGGGAAGGGGCTTATATCAAGAACCACACTGTATAATAATTACATTCCATGACTTGTTTAGAATTAATTTATGAAAATAGATGGATTTGCAGATGTTAAAAAATATATTTATTTACAAAGAAAATTGGATGCTGATATTTGGTTTAAAGCTTTTTTAGAATTATAGTTATTGGATTCTTTACATACAATATACATACATACCTACATATACACATACATAGTGTAAAAAAGCAATAGACCACACCAACTCTCGCACTCATGCACGGCATTGTTATATTGTGTTGATGCGCATGTGGCACCTTGAGTGCATGACCCATTTTAAAGGGATAACATGGGGGTTGAATGTGACACATGTCAGTTATCTTGATGTAACATCAAAGTGAATGTGCCCATCAATGTTGTTATTCAGTCATTTTTAAGTGCTACTGTATAAAACTCCTTTTTAAATGCCCAAAGTTCCCATTCTAAAAGTTGACCTTGTTTTGTGGGCGTGTCAATGAGTCAACTGTCAGTCAGTATGATTGACAGACCGTGCCCGCACTTCTTGGCTGAACCTGATTGGATGAACACTTTCACTCATGGGGCTGTCCTCCTTGGCATCTGCTCGCAGATTTCAAAACAGATCAACATGGCGGAACGAAATGTGTTTCTGAAAACATTTGAGGCGAGAAATAAGGGAACATGGACGGTCGCCACTGCTGGTCTCAGTGGCAGGAGGAGAGCTAGTTAGCTGTTTACTGTTAAGAGACCTGTGGTGTGTTTGGCTAACTGAGCTAACAGCTAACCCAGCAGCGGTGACCTCCCTGTTCCCGGAGGATGCAGCCGTGGGAGACAGGGACGGTCGCCGCTGCTGGTTTCTGCTCTCCACTCCACCGTCCAACACCAGTCCCACATCAGTCCAACACCAGTCCAACATCAGTCCAACACCAGTCCAACACCAGTCCAACACCAGTCCAACACCAGTCCAACACCAGTCCAACATCAGTCCAACACCAGTCCAACACCAGTCCAACACCAGTCCAACACCAGTCCAACACCAGTCCTCCTGTCTCCTGTTCGGACTCAAGTCACTCACACAGACAACCACCACCTATCCACCAATCAGCATGGACAGGGGAGTGGTTATCCTCGAGTGACGAACAAGGAGGACAACATTCTCAACCAGTTGAAAATAGGCTGATAAATTTAACATGCCTAAAGAACGGACATATTTAATACTTTCATCGTGTTTCTTCAATGCCCTCAATGACCTTATCCAATGGGTAGGTCTACAAGTTGACTATCATTGTAATTGCAGAAATCCCAAAGGGCAGTTCAACATTTTTAGAAGTCTATTTATTATCATCAGTCGTATTTGTTATCTCTGATAGCATTCAGAGAGGTTTTAAGTTTTTACACGTTCCTGTATTGGAAAGAGCAAATCAAAAGGGTATTAAATCACTATCAGCAAGCTCATTCATGTAACATCACACTTTGAGAACACCAAGTTCTTAACAGGAAATGCTGCAAGGGTAAAAGAAGGCTAGTTCCTACATGTTATTACTATTGCACGAAAGAGGAAGTTACAGGATCTAACAGCTGCTGTAGCAGCCAGTATAGCGGAGAACCATACTGTATCTGCGCTCAGTGTTAAACCTGAATGTGTTGAACTATTATTTTCACTCTGTGTTTCCATGGTAGCAGACAGGTTTAGCTTTTAACACATTTTCATCCAATCAAAGAGACTTCAGTGTGATCAGTGTTCTAAAAACAATGAGCACACTGCACAAATTATGGCAATTTGTGGTTTGTGCAACAAGCTCAAATCACTAAATTACCTAAAGTAATTCTGATTTCATGAATGTTCAGTTGTTCGTTGTCAGGAAGTCACATGATCATTACAGTTCATGGCAATAACTTTGACGTCCTTTGGCATAACATTCAGCTCAATAAATCAGTTCAATAAATGGCCAAAATAAAATATTAATTTCAATTGTAACACTACTGATGTCATTTACTGGATTTACTATCAGTCTCATGTGAACTTAAGCTTTATTATTTCATTGCATAATGATAGAGAGGTTTGTGACAACAGTGTAATATTATACTCACTTACAAACAAGTGTCTCTTGTTTTTTTTAGCAGAATACATGCACCTGCTTTAACAACAAATCATAATGCATTAGGCATCTTGGAATATGACAAATCAACAAATTGAGCAACCCATGTTCCACTATATACAGTAAACAATAGTAGAACGTAGAAAGTAGGACTGGTGAGACAAGTAATACATGGCAAGTCAAAGAATGCAAACAACAATTTACCTGTCCAAACAGACTGTTCATGTTCAGGCACAGCTTTGCATTCTTTATCAGAGTTTTAGTGCAGCTACTGGTGTTGATTGCACCACACCTCAGCCATTGGGTTTGATTTGTGGAATGTAACCACACCATCCAACCAAATGTTAAAAAAAGAAAAGTCAGTTTGACAGTGCCGTTTACTTGGATGGTTAGGTGGCAAAGATGTTACTTTACTTGTTATAGACAGTGAGAAGAAACTGGCTGCTGTAGCCTACTGAGCATGCTCTGTACAGCCGGGACTTGTTCTCAACAACACCATAAGACATCACAAGAATACCTTAGATTTCAGAAGACATGTCCGTTCATGTCATGTACTCGCAAGACTTAAACCTATTCTCTACTTGTTATTGCCAGCATCGGCCATGTCAAAACAGAAGATACTCATGGTAGTTTAGTTTTGCTCATAGGGTGGAGGGATTGGCTAAGTAGTGATATTATGTACTGTAACTGAGCATTATTTAAACCTGACTGTTAGTTTGCAGCACCATCACTAATTCATTTAGTTTAGGTAGGGGCGTGGATGTCCCCCATCTCCTGCAGAGCCCTATAGTTCAGTCCAGGGAGACACATCTGTCCAGTGCCACTCATGGAAGCGTTCCTGGGGAACAAATGAAGTGACGTGAGAAGAACAAATGACCTGTTAAATTTATCAGCCTATGCAAACCAAATGTGAAAGTGGCTGTTGCTGTTCTGCAGTGTTGTCTTGTGTCTATCTCCTAAACTAAAATATATGAAGAGAATTATTACAGAAAGTTCATATATATTATGGTCCTATGATCATATTTAATTTATTTATGATTAAGATTTAAAAATTAGTGATGTTAATAGATTCTTATGAAAAAGGTTTGGTTTCATTTCACTATTGGATATATATGATGAAAAACAGATGCTGAGAAAAAGTGTTCATTCATCCATCTAGGAGTGTTCAGCTTATTTATGAGCCCAGGGGCTCATAAATAAGCTCATTGTTGTCTTCATTATCATATCCATGGTGGGAAAAAACACCCCTGCTATTGTGTAATAGGTATAGGCACAAAAGCTGGGGGTGTGAGCTGCCAATCCAGCGACAGCCCATAATAGTTGCCATGTGTGACAAAGATATTCCCAGAAATGTGTCTTGTGCTATACTTCAGATTTGAGGTAGAGGGGAGAAACGGAGCAGTTTAAATTGCTGAAGAAGCAGTGGGAGCCAGATTTAACAAGTTAGTTATCTATAGTTAGCACAGGTGTACAAATATATTTCAGAATTTGATGAGCAGAAAACTGCAACAAAAATCTATTTTAAGTTGAATACAACAATTTGAACATCCATTATAAAATCTCCTTCTACTCATGATGATATGTGAAAAGACAGAGTCCTGGCATGTTTTGTTGATTCCCTGAGGGGTGAAATAATAGCAAATTATTACTTGGCAGAAAGTTTTCTCTCACAGTGGCTCAGTGGTTTTCCACAAAACTATGTGCAATGTAGAAGAAATGGACTCAAATTGACCAAACTGCCACATGTTTATATCCCAGAGGAACTAATTGGAATATGGTAATATTGGTGAAGGAAGAATCCACAATAAAAACTTTATTTTACTGTTGCTGGTGTATTTGTCTTATTCCCACTTGGACAAACGTAGACAGCGTTATGTCACATCAACACATTCCCACAACAGCTACAATGGAGTTTGATAGCAAAAATGTTTCATTTCGCTAAAACATCAACGGTAAACATCAGTTTGTGGTGCTAGTTCTTCAGATTCAAAGAGCAAGGGCTTCTTTCTATACCCCAAAATTAAAAAAACATTCTCCGTAGCCTCAATATTGCAGACATGTTTTGTTTTGAATGAGGGGTGAGGGTCATTCTGGGAAATGTAGGAAATCACTAACTAGAAGCACACAC
>CABFOS010118981.1:0-10284 GCA_900660315.1 Diretmoides pauciradiatus
ACGCAATGACAGGTGCCAACCCCTATCACAGCCCTTCATCTACAAACAGAGGGACGTTGTGACAGCAAACAGAGTGCAATTGTTTGGAAGGTTAGAGCAGTTGCCTGCAAGTTCTAAACATGAAACCAAAACTCATTCTAAGCACGAGTCAGTAATTTTGTAAGTAAGTTTGTAATAGGCCGACATCCTGCTCTGACCGCTCTGAAGAACTGTAAGTATGTCTGCTACCAGAATTGTCGCTGTAGAAAATGATGCTAATACAGCCAATGAACAAATGTGGAATATGACCGAGCAAAACCTGGATGCAGGCTATTGTAGCACATTTGTGGCATGGCGGCACTGTTGTCCCTATGCCTGCCAGTGCTCAGGTGGGTTGTCTCGTCAGGGGCCTTTCTGTGTGGCGTTTACAGATTCTCCTCATACTCACATGGGTTCCCTCCATATATACCATCAAAAAGAACCCCCACTAAAACCATGCAGAACGCTGTCCTGTCCTGTCCCTGACCAAGACATGGACATTTGGAATCGGTCCCCAGGCGCCTGGATGGGGCTGCCCACTGCTCCTGGCTGCCCCCTGGAGGAAGGACAGCGAGGATGGGATATGCAGAGAACACTTACAGTACCTTTGGCATGCCAGTGTCGCCGCTCCCTGCACGAGTGTGTGTGTTGTGTGATTGTTGTTGTTCGACTAATAAAGGTTCTCTCGGAGTCCTGTTTCATTCATTCATTCATTCATTCATTCATTTCATTCATTCATCAAACAAGTCTACAATTGTTGCTTGATTTAATTGCTGTCCACTGTCTTTGTGACTCAGATTCTGTCTTTGCCTACATAGTTCATGCAAACTAAAATGGCCGTGGCTATCATTGATTTAACACACGCCATACACAGCAGTTACTAGAGAACCAACTGTGTTCAAAAGGATATTAAATGACACAAAGAATCATTGACCTTTTTGCCAACACGTTTGTGTGGAGACAAAATGGACAGCGATGAATAGAACCACAAGTCGGCTTACACAAGAGCTCAAGTTTCAAAACAACAACAAAAAACAATAAAAAGTTTAGGACTACTGTTGTGAGCCGTGGGGTGTGTTACAGAGTAGCAGAGAGGAGATCAAACCAAGTTTCAGTTCAAATACAAACTTTCAAATAATACAAGGCTTTGGGAAACGGTTACAGCGTGGTGCCAAAGGTTTGAATCCTCAAATGCGCTGGGAAAATCTGGGTATGTATTCTCAGGAGTTCCTCTACCTTGATAAAATATAGGTTAACGTAGGTAAAAGTAGCTGTCTTTCTGTTTGTTTCCAGTTCGTCCTCCTGCTCACAGTCTCTACATTTAACAAAATGAGGTTTGGACGCGCAGCTTCGGGTGGAGCTCCAGAAAAGGGAAAGACAGGTATATCCCATTCAGAACTACTCCCCTGGGGCCTTTGGTCTATCACACTGCCTTTTCTTTTTATCATACACAGCATATAGGTATTTATGGTCAGGTAATGGGGAGGTATCTGTGTGTCATTCACAATGCCATCAGTATCAAGAACATTAAGTGATCAAGTCCCATTGCCCTCTCATCCTCTGCATCCCTCTCTTTCCAACTGAGTTAGATCATTGCTACTTTTCCCCATCACAATCAAGATTTGTTTTTGTGAGACTGAGCCAACTTAGATGAGAAAGGGCAGAAAAGAAGTGGAAGTATCTCTACTACTTTGATTTTGTTGATTTTGGACAACAACACTATCTGGTTACTCTTCTTATCATTCACACGGAAGAGGATAAAACCAATTTTGGTGGTGCAACGGAAAAGTAATGTAATGAAAAATGTAACAAATGACTGCTCAAACAACAACAATAGGCCTTTCGATATGAGTATTACTTTTTTTTAGGAGCCAAACATTTGTATGAGCCCAGTTAGTCTCAACTATTGAATCCACTTCAGTTATGAACATGAGATGTAGATGAGGAGAAGGATGTAGCTTAAAGAAAAATGGTCAAACCTCGAGACAGCTGAGATAAGGTGCAGAAATAGGTGCAAGTAGATGATGATGGTCCAAATATTTTGTACACACAGTGGACATCATGATGGAAAAATATAAAAAGGGGATTATTGCATTTCCATTTACTCCGACATTCTGATCACGCCGTGGGCAGGCAATAGAAAATAACTTGAGAGGTAAAAACATTTATTTTGTCACATTTTCCTATACAAAATCCCTTTTTCAAAAGGTATTACTTCATACATTGCAGGAATGACAATAATAATACATTGGTTAATTGTAAAATTATACATATATATATATTTGATATCCAAAATATGTTGCATATAAGAAGTAGCACTGATCCCTTTTCAATTATAATGCTTGTGGAACACGGAAGTTAAGGGTACATATTTAGAATAATTTCTTTATGCTACAAATTACATGCTCCCTTTTTATTTGTTCATTTAAAGCTATGAAACTTCGAGAAAAGCTGGTTGTGGATATTAAGATTGTTGTACTGTTTTGCATATTATACCTGGCAAATTTTAAGGCACAGGAAAAGCGGCCAATTCCGGGGGTTGTTTTGTTAGGCATAAAGAGTGATTTCACAATGGAAAACAACCATAATCATCATATGCTGTATATAGACTAAAACATCCCCTTACGTTGGCTATTGAGATATGATTGAAGCAGGCATTTGTGGTTTTGGGAATACTAGAAAATATCTTGTGCTCTTAAAGGCACTGAGGACGTTACAAACCGAATTTCCGAAATAATAACAATAACAAGAAAAACATAAAATGTTAACATGTATTGCCCAAATGTACAGATACAAAACGCTTAAAATGTTGAACAAACTACTTAGCAGAAATGGACTTAAAATGTTTGCATTTTTGACCGAGGTCAACTCGTATTAATTCTCTTGACTTTTTAATACTGTGTCACATATGAAAATAACTCTGCATAATTTATACAGTAAGTTGCTTTAATGCCTAGTTGACTGATGCTTACAAAATAATAGAAAATAGGTCTGACAAACGCACAGCGTTCGCGAATCTGAGGATTTCTTTGTTTCATCTTGTCATACTTTATTGGTTTTGTTCTTTGATAAACTACTTATTCCCCAAGTAATTTATTTTCAAGTGTCCATTTTCAGTTACTTTAAAGGAATGCTTCTGCCATAAAAAGCTTTGAACACCTGAAGATGGATATGCTTTGACACAACGCTATTACATTATGGGTCAAATCCTGACTTGAGATTCATGTGCATCCTGCTGGTCTTTAGATCAGTGAGAAACTAACATTCAAAAGCACATGCTGCTCTCAGATTAGGATCCAGCCTTTGTGAAATGCAAACTGACTGACTACTGACAATTAACATGACTTACAGCTAAGCCACTTCTCTGTGCTGACCTATACGATAAGTCCTGACTGGCCTAGAGGAAGGAGACACCGTGACAACTGATGTTGCCAAAGTGTACTTCAAAATCAAAATTTGTCAGATTTCTGGTCAGACATAGACATAATTCTTTGTATCTTACCCTGCATTGTTTAGATCCAGCTAGAATAGACATGGTCCTGTATACCTCAATTGTTAAAGCATGGCACGGACACTGCTAGGATCAGGGATTCCCACTGGGGACACCCATACCTAAATGGATGCAGCCACGCCACTTTAAGGCACTTTGGATAAAAGCATTCACTAAATTGCATATGTTGTGTTGTGTAGATGTGCACTAATCACATCTACAAAACAAAATCAGGGTAGTAAACACTGCACTTAATTAATTTAATTTAGATTCAGAGAGGGATAACATCTGACAAAATTTGATTTTGCTGAGTTTTTTTTGCTGGGTATCCTTTATGTTTCACAAACCAGAAAACATTCACATTAATACTGACTTAGTCCAGCAACAAAACGTTTGTGAATGGCTGAAAGGCAAAAATCATGGCAAACATTTGTGTGTGGCCCCCTGAAAACATCTGACCTCGGTTAAATTATTGTTACAAATTGCTTCAATTACTTTTTGACTCAGCTTCTCCAGCACAATTGGGCTCACTGCATTGCACCAGAAGTGCATAGGTTGCCCATCTTGAACTCCAAATAGAAAAAAAAGCACTTGACAGTGAAACACTTGAAGTAATTGAAAGGATTTCAATCAATAATTGATCCAGGTCTGCAAAACATACAGCGCTTCCAACTCTGGCATCTATCTCTTCTCTAGCCTTCCAGTTTGGAGGATAAATTAAATTGTGAATGGCATATTCCAGTTGCCAAATTTCATTCAGTGCTGAGAAAAGTCCATCTCTTTGAGAGCTCCCCTTGTCCAACGAATTCCAGAAGACTCTCCACACACACATAAAGAGATGCAGATGGATCAACAAGCAGACGGAGACACTGGGAACAAAATGTTAGATGTGGTGGGAATAAGAGAACCCTGACAATGCTGGAGACGGAGGAAAATGCTGATGCTTTAAAGGGTAATGTACATAATGTACTGAGGAGGATGTAGATTGAGACCCATAAAGAGTAGGCCCATGTCTGGTAATGGGGCACACAAGGGAGTGTGGAAGCAGACAGACTCTGGTTGTTCTCCTGTCCAATGGCTGTGGCTGTGTAGGTATAACTGTGTCAGACTTTTGGAAGGGACACTAACTGGCCCGTCGGTGCAACTTTCAGGAGGACGGGAAGGAGAAAGGCACAGGAAACTCAGACGCACGTCCAAAACATAAACAAACATGGAAACAGTTGCTAGTCTTGTAAAGTTAAGTAGTATTCCATTTTGGACCGTAGCATCCAGTTGTTTATAAATTCTTACCTAAAAAAAAAAAAACTCCTTCAATTTTATCATCCTTCATTTAGGAGCAGGATTTCTTCGCCCCTATTAACTCAGTCTTAGTTGGTTTGGTGTCATTGGGAGTGCAGGTCAGCAATTGTGGACTTGACTGTGTAAAGGGGGAGGAGACAGGAGGGGTTTTGCGGGTGCTGGATATTTTAATAGTAACTGCCCAGATGGGATGGCACATGGGTGTTGGGGTGGCGAGGAACATTTGGGTTAGGGTAGATGCCTGCAGTGGGCGAACTCCAGTATGGAGCGGTGGGTCCAAAGAAGTTGGAGGAGGTGACTGGCATGGAGGGGGGGTGGGGGGACACGAAGTTGACCTTCTGCTGGTGGGCGTGGTAGGAAGGCACATAGGCCAGGTCCGAGGGGTACTTGTACATGGAGGACTCGGTGGGGTGCGGCTGCAGTGCCTGAGCGATGCCGTGGAAGTCGAACTTGTAGGCATAGCGCTTGCCGTGCACTTTGGTCATGATGTTCTTGTCATAGTAGTAGCGCAGCGCACGGCTCAGCTTGTCGTAGTTCATGTTGGGCTTGCTCTTACGCTCGCCCCAGCGCCGCGCCACCTCGTCCGGGTCAGTCATCTTGAACTCGCCGTTGGTGCCCTCCCAGGTGATGCAGCCGGCGTTGGCGCTGTCAGACAAGAGCTCCAGGAGGAACTGCCACAGTTGGATCTGACCTGACCCTGATGGTGAGCACATATACACAGATCAGACAACCGTATTTCTTAATCTAACCAAGGGCACAAACAAATACATTATTCATCATTCAGAACTCCATGACTCATTACTCATCCGGTGAGGACTGAATACAATCACTGACGGTAAATCAACAAGCATTACACAGAGACATTTCCAGTAGAAAATGCCTATTCACACAGGATACAGTACAAAGGCCACACACACACACACACATGCTCCTAATTATACCTGGATTGGCTAGGCGACTACTGGTGGGACCCAGAATCTGGTAGGGATCTGTGGGGAAAGGAAGAGATTTGTTGGTCTATAAACTGGTTGGTGTGGCAAGAGAATAGAATGATGCAGTGAAATCAACAGGTCATAGAGAGATACAGCATTACAAAACCTGTATTTGTTACTTTATAGCCACGAGCAGAGAAAGTTCAATGTGCTCAAAAGCTGATATAAGCTGGTACAGTATAAGGTCACTAATGAGTGTAAGGAGCATTGTGCAGTGTACACCCAGTGGAAGCAATGAACAGGCCATGAAGACCAGAGTCACATGCTAACAGATGCATGAGAGAACACATTCGTAAACTCTCATTAGTAAAAACTCAACTGTTTTAAGATTCGCGTCCAAACAATACATTATTATAAGTGTCCAGAAGTTCAAGAAGTAACCGAAAACAACGCCTTGGAGGTGTACTTCTGGGACTATTACCATACTTGTCTGTCTCCACCATCAACAGAATGTCAAATTGTCAGAATGAGTATCTTTGTAAGGCCAACAAGCATGAAGGGAAGCTGGCAGCGGTGATAGCGAGCTGTACCTCGTATGCATAAAAGTGTGTTTGTATGTACCAAGAAAGACACTTGGTAAGCCATTACCTGGCTGAGCTCTGGGCTGCTCAGTGGACTTGGACACATTCTGAGTAACCACTGGCGAGCCTGCAGAGGGAGTGGTAATCGGGGGAGGAAAGGAGAGGGAAAGCGAGAGGAGAGAGAGACACACACACAGGGAGATACAGAGAAAACATCAGTAGGGCGGCTGTGGATAACCAGGCTACACATCTTGATGGCATGTCAGCGGCAGTCCAAACAAAACAAGGCAGTAGCTGGTGGCTGCCCTGAGCTCTTTTAAGTGCCTGTTCATGTTCTGACGTCAGGTGTTTTAATCTTTGGGGGTCTGTCTTATGTGTCTAGACTCTGTGGATGTTGGAACTCCCCCTGGTGTGATCCAGACCAAGTCAAATAGTACTTGCAAAGAATTCGTAACATTTGTTTTAAACCTGCTCCCAAAACCAGATGGGTAAGGTCCGCCGCATCAAGACACTTTCAGATGGAAGATAAGCTGCCGGCCTCAGTAGAGTGCACTAAATTGACTTTCAAATCATTTCCTGTGATTGTCTAGACTTAATGGCACTCATTATGTTGTCCCAAACCCCACCCATCTGACTAAGTAGGATAAAGCAAACAATGCTAATTATTTTCCACTCTTTTGATCCTGTCCTTAGAAAATGAATTAACAAGCCCAGTCCCGGGGTCCTCTTGAATTGGGTTGTGGCGTTTCGGTATCCTCACCTTTGCCACTGTGCATGTTGTTTGACCATCCTGTTCGCCGTACAGCATCATATGAAGGGTCTGGCAAAGAGAGAGAAAAGGAAGGAGGGCAAAGTTTGAGGATTTATTTAAAATATCCACCGAATGCCTGTTTTGTCTGGGAGGATGAAGAAAAACGTATTATAAACAGAAACATTCAGACACACACACACACACACACACAATGTTTTAAATGCAGCTCATAACAGGTTAGTGTAGAGAAACCCTCCCAAGCTCTGTTGCTCTTTGACCTACACGGCATACGTTTAGTTGTAATAAAACCTCAGTGTCTGTATTTAGAATTTGCCCTTGGCGGAGTGTCATCGCCCCATC
This sequence comes from Diretmoides pauciradiatus, assembly GCA_900660315.1. NCBI lineage: Eukaryota > Metazoa > Chordata > Actinopteri > Trachichthyiformes > Diretmidae > Diretmoides > Diretmoides pauciradiatus. Next base: position 7,432 of record CABFOS010118981.1, read on the forward strand.
CGCTGGCCTATCTCAGGAGAACAACCTAGCACAACTGTCAGGGAAATAAGGTGAGAGCACTGCCAAAACGCATCTATAAAATGTCAGGCTGCCTATCTGAGCTCTTTCCAGGATATCTGGCCAGGGTGATGGGGTTTTGTTTGGCATGCGGCGGTGGCTTGAAAGTAGATGGCATCATCTGTCATAAAAGTTACAGTTGGTTGAGCAGGTTGCAGAACATTGACCAAAAATATAGGAATCTAGTTGTAAATATAGATAATTAATACATTTTATATTTATAAACACACACACACACACACACACACTGGCTCGCACATAGATATCCACAGACACATATTCACCCACACACATAAAAGCCTTTTATGAATGCCTGACATGCAGCCAACCTGGCTCAGGTTGGAAGCATCCTACCTTCTGTGTCTCTGCAGTTCAAACCTGCCTGAATGTGTGCTGGGAACCTGGATGGCTTCCAAGTCACAATCAATCTCTCTGACATGAGCAGATAAAACAGAGGATGTATCTCTGCTCCATCACAGTATCAAAAGCACAATGGTACATTCCGTTCTACAATGAAATTCGAGTCAATTTCACAGACATTTGGCCAACAGAACACCTTCCTGATTCCCTTGATAGTTTGCCGTTACTGTGGGCAGAAACAGGTGAAAACAGTTACTACAGGGAAATGTGATACCTATTGTACCCAGACATGCTGTTCGCCCAATGTTTTGTGTTAGACACTTTTCGTTGCGTTATCGCACTCTACAAATCTGTATTGTCAGTGATGTTTCTCCCAGGGGCCATGGTGTGTGGAGGACAGGTTAATGATCCGCAAGCTCTCAGGAGGTCATGGGGTAGTCGCAGTAGTCTGAATCTTAGAGACGTTGGTGGTTTGATTCTCCAGATGGGTCGCGAAAATCTTGACAGCTATTGTGTCACACACACACACACACACACAGACACAGACACACTTTGGTGAATCTGGTCAATGGCCGATAGTAGCAGACTGAGGTTGTGCAAGATGTGTGTTTGGAACAGTGTGAATATGAAGCACAGCGTTGCTAAAAAAAGAGAATGTGTGCACTGCAAAACATCCTGGATAAACATAGAGCTGGTGTTGAATATGATACAGTCTGGACCATTATTATCATGCTTTTGACTTGTCACATGAAATGTTGCTGACCACAGACGCAAAAGGTATTCTGAGCGTGTGTGTGTACGTGCACGTTCATATGCACGTGTGTTTGCCAGAACTGGGTCGAACATTCTCCTTTTTTTCTTTTTTTTTTGCAAATAATTCTTCCTGTATGTTTTAACCACCACATTAGGGCAAGTCACATGCTGCCAGATAAGTTGTCAATCACAGAAAAGTATTTTCAATTTTCTAGCACTGCTTTGTTTTCATATGTGGTAAACCGCATCCATTTGGTGCTCAAAGTGCATTAACATAAATGCTAAGAATACTTGACCCAAGTCTGGCAGTGTGTCATAAAAGTGTCTGAGAAGAAGGTGGTCAGCTTCACTGCCACAACACACTCAGTGTTTGTATGCCATCTTGACCCAAATAACCTTATAAAGCAACATCATGGGAACATCCAGTGACTCATCAATGACTTCAGATTGGACAACAGTGGCCATTGCATGTCCAGGCATTTCTAAACACTGCACAATGCTGCCCTCTTCTGGATTACAACATAACAGCATTATAATAACAAACCCCTGTCCTCTGCTTGGTTTCACTCATCATAAAACACGTTCTAAATCAAATTATATCTCCACAAAAACTAAACCCTCTTTATTCTCTGTGCAACTATAAAAATACTGGTAATCTGCCACATAAGTGTTTTATTGTATTACTTATTTCATAATCCACCACTGAAAATGCAAAAACATTTCAAATCCAATTATGTGCCTTGTTCTACTTTCAAAGGATGTTATTTTGCCTTATTTCCCCTTTTCCTCACTTGAAAAGTGACCAGAGAAACATCCCGCTGTTTGCCAGAACCTCTTGATCTCTTCACTAATTTCAAACTTTTCAACCCCCGACATTACCTCAACTAGGGCCAAAAAAGAGCCACTCTCTCTCCTCTCTGAGTGTGATTGGATGGAGGGATTACCAAAATGGAGAAAAGGTACAAGATGAAGCAAATGCTAAAGCGTACTGATAAAAAACGGTGAAGAATGTGAGCTTGCAAACAGGCTAAATCAAGTCAAGCGATGAGATCAAAAGCACGAAAGAGAGGAGAAAGTAATAGAAATAAAGACAGAAAGCGGGAGAAGAGGGACGAATAACAAGTGGGCGGCCGGGGCTCAGCGGAGGCTGTCAGGTCCAATCTGGTGTGGGCCGGCAGGATAGCCAAGGAGCAGCGACTGGGGGAGAGTCCTGGGAGACTTGCGTTTCCTGCCTGCCTCGCCTGCAGACAACCTCTCTTTGTTTTACTGGCCCTTTTTTCCCCTCTACTCAACCCCCCACCCCCTCTTCACCACCCCGAAAAAAACACAAGGGGCTCCCTCCTTCTACGAGTAGAGAGGGGTCACAAACAGAAGGGGAGATGGTGTCGGAGAAGAGGAGAGGAAAGAGAGATGAGAGAGAGAAAGAGAGCGAGAGCGAGAGAGAGAGAGAGAGAGAGAGCATGTGGGGGTGTCAGAAAGAGAAAGAGGGTGAAAGCGAGAGGGGAGACAGAAACAGAGAGATGGAGGGGAAAAATGAGAATGACAGAGTGCACGAGAGAGAGCAAAAGAGACAGAGAGATGGAGAGAGAGAGAGCAGAAGAGAGCGAGAGAGAAGAGGGGGGGGGTGGTAGAAGAGACTTAAGAGAGGGGAGAGAAAAAATAATGAAAAAAACCCCAGTCAGA
>CABFOS010118982.1:0-10331 GCA_900660315.1 Diretmoides pauciradiatus
ACGCAATGACGTGAAAGTCCTTTGGCCCGCTGCCATAAGTGCAGTGTGAACCCGAACCTTATTGTACCAAATATTAACAATGTATCAAAAACACGAATTTGGTCCGGACCTTGGTCCGGACTTTTAGATGTGAATGCGCCCTTAGTCTCTCAACTTATTTATTCAGCCAATATAATTTAGTCATGACAATTATTTAGAAATTTAAAATTGCAGACAAATGTTTTTTTCTTCTTCAATTCCAGGCTTTTCAAGGGCCCTCCCCCACTTAGGGCCCTAGGTAGTCAGTTCCCCTTTTCCCCTCGCTACGACGCCACTGCACATACACACGCAACGGAAGCGGCCAGGTGCTCTGCCTCCTGCAACCTGCTTCCTTCTCACGCCTGTAATTGCATCTTGCTGCAACATATGTCAATTACAGAAGGGCAGTCTTGCTGCAACATATGTCAATTACAGTAGGGCAGTGATTAAAAGCATTTCCAAAAGCACGTGGTTGGGTAGATCATGGCACTAACACCACCACGGTTACCTAATTGGACTGGCTATTATTAGCATCAACCACAAAGTTGGCAGCCAGGTGTGTTATGCAGTTATAGATGACTTTGCCTCCAGAAAGAAAAATTACTTTTTATTGATCCCCATGGGGAAATTTGATTTCGATTTTTTTTTCTCCACTCAGTTTGTTATATTATGTTTTTCACACACACAGGCCCCGAAATACACACACATGCAAACACAGGACCTATATACATGCATTTAATGGAGAGATGTCTGAGCGATGGGGCTGCCACTTAACGGCGCTGCGAGCAGTTGGGGGGTTCGTTGCCTTGCTCAGGGGCACCTGGGCAGTGGCCAGGGCCCCATATAGACTTTTTGTTGAGGGCCCCCAAATACTTTGGGCATATAGTTAAGGTCTTATAGTTAAGGTCAACATGTGTTGTATTAAACATTTTTTTATTTTTTTATTTCCCCAATGATTTCCCCCCCTTTTCCCTCCCAATTTAGTCGTTGACAATTCCCACTGCCTAAGTGGTCCCAGTCGCTGCTCCACCCCCTCTGCTGGTCTGGGGAGGGTGTAGACTACCACACGTGTGAAGTCGCCAGCCGCTTCTTTAAAGTGAAGAGTTTCATCGGGAGGGCGTAGCACGTGTGGAGGAACCCGTTATCCTCCCCAGCTCCCCTCCCCGCTGAACAGGCGCCCTGACCGACCAGGGGGAGGCGTTAGTGCAGCGACCAGGACAAATCCCCTCATCCAGCTTCCCCACCCCCAGACACGGCCAACCCTGAGCAACCCCAAGGTTTGAACCTGCAACCTCTGGGTGGTAGGCAGCGGACTATACCGCTACACTACCCGAGCAGCCCTTAAACAGATTTTTTAAATATTTTTTAACAGACCATAGGTCAACTGCTACCGCAACCTAAAGATCACATTTCTATGCCAATTAAATTTAAAAATCAGATGAACTCAAAACTTCCATCTAAGTCTATAATTGAGAATTGTGTGCTATGATTTTGGTAACAACCCATTTGCTTTAAATAAATACATCCCTTGAGAACCATTTCAATCACCAATTGAACAAAGAGTTGAACAGATGCCTGTACAAGATCATCAAATTTCACATTTCAATCACCTCTTCAAACCAGGGTTCCCACTCGTTTTGAGAAATCCTTTTCCAGGACATTTCCAGGAGTTTTTCTTGACAATCCAGGACAGCACTTGCTCACAATCACGGTCATATAATTTACCGGTAGTTACAGTATCAACACATTTAACCCCAGTTTTATTCCTCTTATTTAATGATGCAGGTTCATGATGAAGTGTCTCAGGTTCATTACAGGTGACTGCTACACATGTCACTGCTAACTGTTCAATCAGATCATCTGGTTCTAACTGTCCAATCAGATCATCAATCAATCAATCAAAAATCATCTGGCCTCCTCTTGTTGTTGGATGTGATCAACACTGGGATGTTGTTGGTTTGTTACTCACAACCTCTCAAACTTGACCCACGCTACTACAGTCCTACTAACAGTTTCAAACTTAAGACACACCTACAGTAGGTTTACATAGGATATCTGAGTGAGGGGCTGAATACAATTTAAAAATTCCAGGACAACATAGACTTTTTTCCAGGATTTTTCATTTTAGTCAATTTTCCAGGTTTTCCATGACTGGAAATCTAGTCTCTGAATTTCCAGGTTTTCCACCAGGACGAGTGGGAACTCTGCAAACATTACAGAGACAAAAATAAAACAAAACCACAAAAGAAAGAACCACAAAAGCTGCATCATGCTGCATGCACAAACAGCCAAATGCTTGAAAACTCGGTAGACAGGAACCTACAGCGGTTCTTCAGTGGGCCGCAGTAGCAGCAACAGTGACCATCCACCAGCAGAAAGATGTGGGTCTTCAGAGAAGCTATTTATGCTTCTGTGTTTTCTTTCTGGGGACTAGCACACAATTGTAAGACCTGGCACAGGTTCTTCAACAAACAGAATAATAAGAAAGTCCCCCGCACTCCAATTTGTGAACCCTTTTAAAATCACCTGCATCCTCGCGTAGGCTGCCGTTACCCTGAATCCATTATTCCATCAATGATTCATTTGACAAACTTGAGACACGCAGCAATGTTTTTGTGGAGAGCAGTGGTTTGCTACTTGGTTTCCTCCCATGAACACCACTCTTGTTTAATGTTTTTGTTATTGTGGCCTCGTTAGAGTTCTTTTTCACCTCCTTGACCATTCTGCTTTTTGTGTGTGCTATTTGTTAAATCAAAGTTTTCTCACAACTGTGTGTAGTCTGCACTAAACAGGAAAAACAACATTAGTGGTAATGGGATAGATTTGTTTTCCTACTACAAATTATTTTCACATGTTATTTTCATGTTTTAAATGGTCTCATTTTGGAAACAGAAAGTGGGTTTAATAATCAGGGTGCTGACTTTAGACAAATCTCTTCCTGTCACCCATCTCTCTTTTCCTCAGACCCAATAACCCCCAAAAAAATTGAACCTCTGATGCTAGTCCACATACTGGACCGTCCCCACACCATCACAACCTGCCAATAGGGGCTGCTATCATCTTACCAACAGTGGAGCAGCACAGGGATGAGCTAATATTCAAATAATAACTACTCCCTCAACAATTTTGTCAAAGGTAACTACAAAATTACAAGGAATGCATTTAAACACATGCATTAAAAATACAGAAAATACATCTCTGGTACAGATACGTGGCTTGAAGAAAATCATGGAAATAGATGTTCCTTGAATTTAACTCGTAGTTTAACTATATTTTGCAGTAGCGTGCTGATAATCCAACTAAATTCAACTTTGGATAGTGTTTTTCGATGCTTAATCCAACTGCTAATTATTTTAGCTGTAAAAGAAAATTAATAAATAAGAGATTCTGCTCTGATAAGTAACTTGACATATTCAGTTGACTGCTGAGGCCTACAGTACATTGATAAAAGGTCTAAACTGGTTTTAAGTTCAGGAAACTTCCCCCCAATGTAGATTGGATTGGGTTTTAGTTCAGACTGTTTCTGGCAGATTGTTATCGGAGTGAAAACAAAGCAATTAAGGACATTACATCCAGAACAAGAGTTAACCATTTTTCTTCTTCCTTTGGCAAACCCAGACATGGTTATCTGGCTTGTGCTTTTGTCTGGTGGGCCGCTGCTGTCACATTATTAGCACAGTGGATTTATTTCAAATCAAATTTGTAAGAGTATAACTGTTTCTATTGAGTCGTAGTTATACTGTAGTTCTACTTCTTTCAGTGTGAAATACAAATGCAAGCTTGTAAATCCTTTCAAAGTAGCTTCCCCAACACTGCACATGATGATGTCCCAGTGTCCCTGAATTGAATCAGTCTAATGGTATAGTAATGAAGTGTTAAATGGCTTTGCATGGTGAAATAGATGTTCAGTTTGTCCTTCAAGTGGTTCAAAAAAAAATCACAAGTATCTTGAGAATGTTTCCAATGACGTATCTTGTTAAACATACCAAACACAATTTAAAAATTCATGTAGTGGAAAGCGTGCTCCTCAGTGGCAGGATAGGCCCAGGAGAATGAAATGATGGGTAGAGATACAGTAGGTCTGGTCTCATTCAAGTCTGGTCCAGTGGTAGAAAGCAAGATAGATAATCGCTTATCAGCATGCAAGCTGCTGCTCGGCCTCTGACGACCCAGTGGATCCTTGTAATTTGGATGACGAGCCTTAACTACTTGCAGGGCTCTCAAGATTTCTATCTCCCCATGTGTATCTCGTATTTTATAAAGCGCAGGCACAAGCATGAGTGGTGCAGACTATAGCTTCTGCTTATCTGTATGTAAACCAGCAGGGAAGAGCTCAGATGTGTTGATCAGGCAGTCGTACTGTAGTCATTGTCACAGCTGTAGGCGGAGTCCCGGAGGGAGAGCTTCACCAGCCACCCTATAAAAAAGTGCCAGAGCACATCTGGGTCCCAGCAGGTGCTCTGAAGTCCCATGATACATTGTCATTTGCTGCTAAATCTTTGGAGTGGTGTCCCTCTGCATCACGACAGAGCATCATATGCAGTTTGGAATATACTTCAAGCATTGGAATGAGGGCCAGGGAACAGGGAACGGGGGGGGGGTGCATGAGCGCTAGTCAGAGTTGATGACAATTGTAATAGAAAATTTGTTGAGTGAAAACATCTTTGATGAAGATAATGATGTGGTGCTGGCAACAGAGTATAGGATACTTGAAGGCCAAGTTTCAATCAAGTAGCATCAATACTTTTGCATAAACAAAACATGTTTTTCTTACATGTAAATAATAATATGTGACACAGCCCCCCCCCCCAAAAACCTCTATGTAAATTCTAGTACTGTTGAGTCAGGAGCTTTTGGCCTTAAAGGACATACTGTACTGTAAACATTGTTTACATTTTTATTGTGGATAGAGGACAAAACAGGAATATTCAAATGTCATTCTCTCTCATCATTATTCTGTGCTGCCGTGTGCCCATTTCATCCCAGATAAGCAAGTGCGGAATAATTGCAAAGATAACTAACTTTTCAGAGCAAGCTGTGGTTCTTAATTGTGGCTGTTTTCTGCAAAATATCACTGACCTTCTCGTCACCTATCCTATATCAGGAGAAGCATCAAAATTATCTTTGACAATTCCTGTCAGGAGTGGTGATAAACGACTGATTTGAGTCGTCGGGTCTAATTACTTTTTCTGGGCAATTGTAACAAGGGCATGTTTTAGGTGGTGGCATGAATAATGACACAAATTGTTAATTTGTTGAAAATAAAAAGTGCTTGGGTTAAGTAATTTGTTTGTGCCCTAATTTTTGTTTTGTTTTGTCTTTTTGCTCATTGGCAATCATGACCACAGACAAGAACCCTCACAATACTCTCACTCACACCATCATTTAGAAGAAATTCTAAAAGTAGTCATGAAATATAATTGTATGCTGTCTGAACCCGCAGTTTTGAAAGAGACTCCCAGAAGAGGGCTGTTTGAGTTGGAAAGGAGTAAAAAAATGGTGAAAGTGTAATCTTTTGGTGTGTGTGTGTGTGTGTGTTGCCTTTTCCAGTGGCATGCCAGTGATGAAATTCTAAACCGTTGTACATTAAAATGCGTTCTAGTATCTTGACAGCGAACAACTGAACTTTTAGAAGCATCTACCAGCTGCTTTAGGTTTAGAATTATTCAGGATCTGGTATGAATTCTGCTTCTGCGGAGGGAAACGCACATTGATATGCCTCTAGTGTTGACATTACCAGAGTGGGTCAGAATAGAGGCTGTCCTTTGCAGGAAAATTAGGTTTTTTGAGAAAATATTTTACATAAGAGCAGACCTGGGTTTGAAAGTAGCTAAGTGGGATTTGATTTGTGGTGTGCTCCTCCACCTCCAGGTCTGAGAAAAACAGTGTGTGTGTTTGTGCATCTGAATCCTCTCCCCTTCAACTTGGTTAGAGCTTTGATTCCTTTGACAGATATCCTTGCTGCTTTTTTTTGCTTCAGTGCTCATCACAATGTGTTGTCTCCTATCTTCTTGTATCTGTCTCCTTCTTCATCCCACATGTGCTTCCAGGCAACACGTGGATCATACAGTAGGCTGTTTTCTGTAAAAGAAATGACATTGCAGAGTTGAACAGATGTGGTATAAATGTTCTCTGGGTTATGAGTATTGGTGGTTTGTTGACAGAAAGGATTATTCATACAGCAGCATCTCAAATTTTCAACTTAAATCTAAAATCTTGGGACATTTTTACATGTTCGAAATACAGATTTAACTCATGTTATTTTGGAGTGAGAACTACCATCACATTTTCCATCAGCCTAATGCTGCGTTTACACCAAAAGCAACGCAAAAAAATCATTTGCAGCATAATGCTAAAAGGGGAACACCGCTCTATCTGAAATCTGAATCAGAACAAACCCATCTGAGACACATAAGCCTCAGAAATCATTCAAATCTGATTATGTGTGATTTCTGGCTGTAAAAAAACTTAACTTAAAATGAAAATGGGTGAAATCATATTCATTGATATGAAGCCCCCAAAACATCCCATTAACATGATGCTGCTGCATGGTATTTTCATACCTGATATAAACATATAGGGTCATGAAAACATCCCATGGTTTGATCTTTTACAGTCAACCTGGAAAGATTATATGCTTTAGGCAGAAATACACACGGGAATGAAGATATACTACATCCGAGAGATGCCGTGACCTTACCAATATGCGACTATGATCAGCAAAGATGTTTGTGGTATGTGTTTTTGCCTATTATGATAAGAAGGATTTTTATTTGTATTGGTGCATTTCCATGGCCAACCCAGAAAGGTTATGAGCCACTCATTCAGGAATGTGTTTTCATTGCTGAATTCCTCTTTTAATAGATTCAGAAACAGGGTTAAGTGAATGGGGGCCATGTTTATCAAACTATTGATATGAAGGGGGGGGAATGACAGTCACATGTCTCAATGGGCCTTTGCTAAATCCTTACTGTGGTGGTATTTCTATCCCTCCCTGGTGTAGTTACAACTTAATTCGAAGTGTTACTGAACTCCCTGTCAAATACTGTATGTTGATAAATCTCCTACGTAAATCAATACGGGGGCAAGGTGGTGGGTGAGAAACCTTTATAATCCTTGCCCTCAGCAATCCTTCGCACACAGGCCAATTTCAGTCTGGTTTTATCATTTGAACCTGACAGGGTGCAGATTGTTGAGTGGACCTAATCCATATTGTTTGATATCACTCTTGGCACAAATCCAAATGTATTCCAATGGACGTTGCTGAAATGTGATTTGACTTTCAAATGAAAACCACATTTGTTTAGGCACTTGTACTGTAATATTTCCACAGTGAAATGTCAACAGTACTCATCAATGTCTGTGTGCAAAGGAACACTGCTATATAAAATGTCAAAATATAATATAATAATGGCATATAATATAATGACAACTAATATGGTTACATTTACTAACGTTAACATTGTGTTACACATCAATCAAAAACATTGTGATTGAATTATGTGGCACCTTCAATTTAATAAGCGATGTACAGGATTCAGTCTGATTTGGGAAATCCACCATGAAGCCAAGTCATGTACACAACATATTTCCCACTGTTCATGAGTGTTTTTTCAAATTTTTTAAGGGAGTTTGTCCACTCATAGAGCTGATCTGACTCTGGGGTGGCTGTTCAAATCAAAAGTATTAAATTAACTCTGATGGCATAGTGTTCACTACTGTAATAGTGTTCTATGTGTATTTGACTCATTCGCAGGCATAGTTTACTATGCCTGCGAAGATGTGTGACTGTACAAGATGCTGTAGACACTGCAAGAACATACTATAATACATATTGCCTCTTACTCAGAAACTGCATAGTCTGTTTTATTACTTTATTACACACTGGGTGCATAGCAGGGGGAAAACACTTATTTTTTAAATTCACAAGATTAGCTTGACATCTGGAAAGCACAAACATTGAAATGCAAGACCCAGCTGCTTAATGTCCTGCTTATTATTTTCTGTGTGATGTCCTCTAAGGAAAATTCCTGTGATTTCCACATTTCAGGTCAGTTCCTTCATTGCATGGTTATTTACCATTTTTCACAAGTCATTTTCGATTGCACTGCTTTGTTATGATTTGGGTCAAGGCCCCTTTAAATGAAAGGTCATTCTCTAATATCAGCAAAAACATTCACAATAATGGTGAAATGCTGCCAAATATGCCAAATACCACAATGGAGTATTTTTACACAACATTTATAGTATGCAGTGTCCAATGCAACCGATGTTCCAGCTTTTCACTTTGATCTAGATGTCCTTAAAATTAGATATCAAAAGTTTATACAAAAGATGGAAGAAGGAATAAGAGCGCCATGTTTCTCCATCTAAAAAGACTATTATGGCTTCAGAATGATGGTTAGGTACTTGAAGAAGTTATAATGGAGTTTCACAATGAATGGGACTTTGGAACACTACTGTGCAGTGGACTTAAAGAGGGACTGAATTATATCATTCATGCACTATGCAATGTGCAGTCCAGGGTGCACGAAGCAGAAGAAAAGCAGCAATTGTAGAGAAGATTGAAAATGTCAAAAATGAAATGAAAAACAGTACTTCCAATTCAAGAGCGCTGATCTAGGGTTGGTGACATGTCTGTGTGATCACTCTAAACTGTTGTACAGTACAAGACCAACTCGCATCCCAGTGTAGCGCTCCTCATTTCAGCCACTTGATTAATCTGCGCTAGTCATTCCGAGCTCTCGTAGGAAATGGGCTACGTCGAAGTTCAAAACAATTCAAAGCGGCGTCCAAACTAGACCAATTCTACCGCACATCACATCGCTATCTCACCAGATGTCAACGTAAGACAACACTCCATCTCTTCTCTCTGATGTAGATTATTGGCAATTTGGCCAGGCAGCTTTGCATGTCTACAGGACGCTGTATTGAACATCATTGGGACATCTCGTTAGCATTCCTCCCATTGAGCCCCGTCTCGCTGTGTTGCCGGAGACAGAAACAATCTTGAAAAGCTCCTCCTAGGCTGCGCGAAGCAGCATTGAATGAGTGAAGGGTCAGCACACCAACAGTTAGAGGGAAGCCTCGGGGACATGTATAAAATTGGATCTGCCATTTTCTGAAAAATGTGCTGTTGATTTGATACTTTTCAGGTCCGGCTTTTGTTCCTGAGGATGTCCATACAAGCTGATGAAGACAAATTACAGGTGCTTCCCTGGAAAGGAAAAGAACAGACAAGAAAAGAAGGCAAGGGAAAACAGATCTCAGGGGAGGTCTGTCTCGTCTTCTTATACATTCAGAACAAGCTGGTCATACTGTACGTTAGTCCACAGCAGAATCTCAGCTAATTAATAAGCATAACCGTGACATTTGCTTTATAGCTGCAGTGTAGAGCTGAAAAGCAGCACTTTAAAATGTGCCCAGGCCAAGCAGGTCGGGGTGAACTAAGGACAAAAGATGCCCTTATGATAATTGTGGAGGAATTTTTATCCTTTTAATGTGTTGTCTTGGTTACATTTAGGATTATACTTCCTTGATGTGGGGTGTTATTTATAATTGTAAGCAAGATATACTTGGTTTGTTATGAGTGTACAAGCTGTGTGCCTGCCATTGTTCACCTGTACCTGAAGTTACCCATCATGCTTTTCACCTGTGGGACCTCCCCCACATGAGGTCATTAGAGGGAGGGCCAATGAGAGCCAATGAGATCACATGTGGGAGGAGCTATAGAATACTACTTGGTATTTATTGAAGATACGCTTCCACACAACCCTAGTATATTGTTCTTCAATGCTCTTTGAAATCTCAGGGCCATGAAATGAGGCTGAAGCTGTCATACTGGATTTGTTTTCAATTTTACCTAATAAAAATCGTGGTACATTGAGACCGTGTCCCTCATCCTCACCAGAACTCTGACCATAAACAACAACCAGAGCATAACAGATGAAAACACATGATTATGATGTGGGAGGATAACACGCTTTTTAGACACAAAGTGGAAATTAATCCTCAAGGCTATTAAAGGAGACATTAAAAATAGTTTGCAGAGAGAGAGAGATATGATAAACAAGGAAGATACACACACGCACGTATGCATGCGCACGCACGCACACACACATACAAGGGCATGGGAATAGTCTGTGTTTGTTTGTGCAGGGAGAGATTAAGCATGACTGAGCCTCCTAAGAGACAGAGCTTGTTAAGAGGAGAAGAGATACACAGACCAGACTGCTCCTTGCTGTGTGTGTGTGTGTGAGAGAGAGAGAGAGAGAGAGAGAGAGAGAGAGAGAGAGAGAGAGAGTGAGACCCTG
>CABFOS010118988.1:0-12736 GCA_900660315.1 Diretmoides pauciradiatus
CTACGGAATGTGTGTTGGTGGGATTGAGGAGCTCCTCAAAGTATTCCTTCCACCGCCCGACTATCTCCTCAGTTGAGGTCAGCAGCTCCCCGCCCCCACTGTAAACAGTGTAAGCGAGTTGCCGCCTTCCACCCCTGAGGCGCCGGACGGTTTGCCAGAACCTCTTCGGAGCCGATGGTAGTCTTCCTCCATGGCTTCGCCGAACTCCTCCCATGTCCGAGTTTCTGCCACAGCCGCGCACCGCTTGGCCCTCCGGTACCAGTCAGCTGCCTCCGGAGACCCACAGAACAACCACGCCCTGTAGGCCTCCTTCTTCAGCCTGACAGCTCCCCTCACCTCTGGAGTCCACCAGCGGGTTCGGGGGTTACCGCCTCGACTGGCACCAGCAACCTTGCGGCCGCAGCTCGCAACAGCCGCTTCGACAATGGCAGAGCGGAACAAGGCCCACTCGGACTCTATGTCCCCCAATGCCCCCGGGACGCGGTCGAAGCCGGAGGTGGGAGTTGAAGACCATCTTGACAGGTTCTTCCGCCAGGCGTTCCCAGCAGATTCTCACTACTCGTTTGGGCCTACCAGGTCTGCGTGGCGGCTTCCCCTGCCATCTGATCCAACTCACCACCAGGTGGTGATCAGTTGACAGCTCTGCTCCTCTCTTTACCCGAGTGTCCAGAACATACGGCCGCAGGTCAGATGATATGATTATAAAGTCTTACAAAGTACTTGCAACCGGGCCTAACAAATTTTCTGGGGGACACCCTGCATATGTATGACATAGTTTAACAGTACGTTTTTGAATAAGCAATAAATAAATGAATTAGGCTCTAATCATTCAGAATTGCATAACATTGCCAAAAATACGTTTTTGGATTGATCATGTATTTTTACTTTATGTTTTTGTATTACTCCACCCAACAATTTAATATTACTCATGGTGTATTAATAGATTAAAGACAACACAGGAAACTAAAGTAGTAACAGTGATTTCTTATCAATTCATTTTTACAATCCTTTTCCTTATGATCCCCTCACTGGTTTCCTCTCCTATATATTACCAGCTTTTATAGCACCCCAAATTGAATTGATTGAAATTCTGGCACCAATCCAAAAACAGAATGAGTGAAAAATTATTAACTGTACTTCACACAATACAGTTTTTTTTATTGACTCCAAATTATTGACTCCAAAATTATACACACATCACACAACTGTAGAGAGTGTGTGAGTGACTGTGTTGTTGTGAGGAGAGGCGGTGATCTAAAGAGCTGGGGAGCAGAGTTTTCCACATCACCAGAGCAGCTTGTTTATAGCTGATATGCTCATAGCAGCACAGCGGCAAAGAGGCCAAACTAGACTCTTTATGGAAATGTAACCACACTCATCTTTTCTCTCTAGCATTTGCCATATTCACTATGTTGCTATGGGATTCAGCTACAAGGGAGCTAAACTAAACAGTCTCTGAGCCCGGTGACATGACAATTGGCACTGGCATGGACTGTCAGGCAGGTGTTTGTTTGTGTGAGCATGAAGACATGAAGTTTAGTTCCAAAATCCACCTAGTACTTTTTAAAGGATAGTAGCTGAATTAAGCCCTTAGTTGACACATATTCTCTGAAACAGTCTGAGCCTCACCACACCTCACTGTCACTGTCACACGAAGCAAGGTCAACATATCCAGGATAGCTGTGCGGTAGCTGGCTTAAAGGATAACTTCGGTATTTTTCAACCTGGACCCTATTTTCCATTGGTCGTGTGTGTTTGTGACTGACGGGAACATGCATTTTTGAAATTGGTCCAGTTTGAGGTAGCGGTTAGCAGTTAGCGGTGGAGCTGACCGGCTCAACGTAATGTTTCAGGGCAAGTTTCCGACGTCAATCTACATCTCTAAAAACAGTAGCAACAAGAGGTCTCACGCCTCGTGAAATTTCAAAACAAGATTTGTTGTTGAGCTCAAGAAGTCTCGTTCTGAAAGAGTGAGACAGGAGTGACACCTCCTGTTGCTAGACCTTTGTTGGATGTTGACCCGCTGAAGCTGGCTAGTTGTGGATGCTAACACAATAACAAGACTTGATCTAGCGAAAGGTAAAGAAAAACATTTTATTTCTCTGTAGGGATCACGTGAGACACTTAGAACAACAATCGGAGCCTGTCAGTGGCAAAAAAAACGCTATTAGAGATGTAGATTGATGTCAGAGACTTAATTGCCCCGAAACATTACATTGAGCCGTTTTGCTCTACCACTAACTGCTAATCGCTTTCTCAAAACTGGACCAATTTCAAAAATTCTTGTTAAAAGGATTCAGCAGGGAAATTAAATATTTTTTTCTGTATCCTCTAGGAGTGATCACACCAATTGTTCCAGGGAGCAGATTGGTCAGGAGGCAGGCTCTTTATCTGTTTTGATCTCGAACCCCAAACTGAACCTGCTCCGGAGCAGGTTAGCCGTTCAGCATTAGTTGCTATGGCGACACAGAGCAGCACTCCAGTAATCCAGCTTTGTGATACCGAAAACCCAGGATTAAACAGGCCCCAGCGATGAATGGAGAATGAGACAAATCAAAAGTCAATTAAAAAATTGTGGATTTTATAATATGTAAAATAAGAGCAGGCAAAAACAAACACCAATCAAACCCTCAGTATTGGAAAAGCTTTGTGTTCTTCCAGAAACTAGATCAGAAAACCTCATCCACCAAAGTGGCTGATAGAATTGACAGTTACCGGCCAATTTCAAGCCCTGGTGACATGACAATTGGCACTGACATGGACTTTAGTGGGCAGGTGCTTGTTTGTGTGAGCATGAAGGCATGCGTAGCCTGGGAACCAGACGAATCTGAGAGCTCATGTTTTATTGCTCAGATGAATCTGGTCCCCCTCCGTTCAAACAGATTTCCACCCGACCTGAAAACAACCGTTTATCTAATATGGGGCGGGTTTGATATGATGACAGAGGAGCCGTTGAGGCAGCTGATGTGGAACGGTCTATTGAATCCACTATCGTGACAGTATTAAACCAACTGGACGTTATATTTTCCCTAAAAGAACAAACAACTGCACTTAAAATTTTGTTGATCAGAAAGATGTGTTTGCTGTACTTCCGACAGGATTTGGTCAAAGTTTAATTTTACATGTCAATCAGCGCACACGTGTCGTTGCTCTGATTGGTTGTAGGTCGTCTATCCAATTGAGTCCAGAGGCGTTCAATGCAAGAACTAAATTTTCAATCAAGCACAGACGTTTTCCAACTCAGCTTTTTCATCTGGAGAAGCTTTTTAGTTCAAAGTTGACTCTGATAGGTATGGAAATTAACTCAGCAGATTCATTGAGTAAAAGATAACAGAAAGTTTATTTCAATATATTGACTTTATCACTTAATTGATTTGAAATTATTCTGAAACCAAGTCATGATAGCGCTGTCTTTAAGATTAGCTAGTCATCATAAAACCAATTATAAAAACAGGAAAATATGATTTTCAGTCAGCTGTGTTTAGCAGTATTTAAAAAATAAAATACAGTCTGCCACCAAAATAGCTTGAAACCTGTCCATGTGTGATGCTGATAGTAAATGATAGTTGCAGTGCTGTAAAATTAAACTACTGAGAAATCAAATGTAATTTTGCATTGTCACACAAACTTTGCAACATTGTCAACAGTTCATGGTGTTTTGAACTGAATCTCACTAAACTAAGACAAAACTGGTGCCAGGAGTGATACATAGAACTATTTAACTTGCTGAGCCTGCAGCGGTGGACACCCTACCGACATATCAAAAAGCTGTAGCAAAAGTTGCTACAGCTTTCCAAGACAAAAGTGATATAACTCTTGATGTTTCTTGCTCTGCATGGTATCACAGTAACATAAAAATGGGACATTTAAACTTAGTATTGGCATCAAAGTCAAAATCATGATTTTATGACAACACAATATCTAAGTAATTTAATGGCATACAATATGGTATGTAACAAAATATACATGTTTAGCCCCTAACAGGAGTGATGCAATACCAGAGTAGGGGTAGTCTCCTGATACCAGACTATCGGAGATCCTGCCTACCAATCGTGTGGTAGGCAGCATTCTAACAAGTTAGTTGCTAGAACAGCAGCGAGAACGGCCGCTAACAAACCCCACCCACCAACCTACGCCCCTTACATTTTACCAGAAATGATGCTCTCCCCCCGTTCTCTTCCATAGTGAAACAAACTGGAGATATAGCGAATCACTTTGTAACATGGAGAGGCTCTTTAAAACATTGTAAATGGATCCCAAGCAAAAAGATTGTGTATGTTTTCTTCGGTGACTGCGACTGTTGCTGGTACGACAGTGTTTACGAGCACACACGACTTCTGCATGTCACCGCCCCAAAGCCCCTAAAGACTTGATTGGTTCTGCAATGCCAGTTTTTTTCCACCCAGTTTTAGCAACGAAACCTGGGTTTAAGTCCTCAGTCTTGAGTTGAGTGAAGCATTTAAAGACAGACTTGTGATTCTAGAGTAGGGGTTGCAAAACTGTTTACTGGTTTTAAATGCATTCACATTAGATATTGACTATAGTTGCACGAAGCATAATACATTTTAACATGGTTCCAAATATGATTTCTCAGCAGAAGTAGATCCCAGGCCTTGGTCAGTAAATGATTAGGGTAGATAGAAAACACATGGGTGAAGCAGAGCAGTCCTTGATTGGCTCTGAACAGCTCTATGCAAATGTGGCAGACACAGAATCTTTGATGAGATTTAGGCGACAAGCTGCCCTGAGTTTCTTGGCTCAACAGCCTTAAAGAAATGTTCAGTACTAAATAACCTTTTTAAGCTGTAAATCTATTTGTAGGACTTCTATATGGTGAGACCTAACAATACTGGAAATCCATTCAGCATTCCAGATATAATATGTCTCGCTCTCCTTCAGTTGACTATAAACTATAGTGTTGCCATCATTTTGAGGCTTTCAAACCATGTACGAATATTTTTTGTGTGAAAATGAATTATTCATTTTCCAGTTTTACAGACACACTCTTTTCTTCCCTCGCTCTCCACCACAACTGGCATTTTTCAAGAGTATCTGCTACAAGCTGAACGAACACGTGTTTCATTACTCTTTAAAGCTGCATTACAGTATGTTACTTTTTTAAATGTCAAAACATAAGCACCTTATCGGTGTAGTTCATGAAGTAGGGCTGCGAAAGAGAAGACTGGATACTGCCCCTTGTTTGAGCCACTGTAGATTCACTCCGTTCACCCCAATGAAGTTTTGGAGTCGGGACTGGTGGGAAAGTTTTCTCACCTGTTTTTTCAGTAACATATTAGACAGATTAGGAGCAACAAGTAATCAACAAGTAATACCCACAGCAAGCTTTCAAACAATCACCCAGTACATTCATCATAAACAGCAGCAGCTCTCACACCTTTACATAAAGGTTACACGTAAATGCAAAAAGTATGTAGCGGAATGCACATAGAGTAAAAAGGGCAAAAATTTGAGCGCTTATCTGCCAGAGATGCATATTCAGAGCATGTATTGAATGTCACTTGAATAGTCTGAACTATGCAACAGTAATCTCCATGCAAGCTCCAGGCAATCATTATATTTCCAATGTAAGCTAAGCAGAACGAGGTATCTGGCTGCTGAAATAATAAGAGTATGAGTCAATATGCTGCACTCAATCACTGTGGTCGTGCCAACAAGCACATGAGATAAGATAATGTTAGTGAGCAACCTATAGACAAATGGACCCTTCATGCTCATCCTGAATAAGTCCCCAGCCCACATATAAGCAAATAAGAGTCCAAAATGAAAAGCCTTGTGTTGCCATCAAATCTCAAGCCAGAACAAAACAAAAACATAACAACAATGACAGCAGCAGCAAAATAGCAAGGTTCAAAAGGCAGCAAATTTACCTAGACTTTCAATCATAGCGAGATTTAGCATGCTTTTATGGTTGTCAGTTTTCTATTATTCTATGGTGTTTTGTAGTTTTTTTTCTGTTTGTTCCAATGTTTTGGTTGTCATGGATGGATTTGGTAGATTGTTTTTAGGATAGTAGAAACATGCAAGGTACAAGCTATAGACCAAATGAGCGTGACGTCACTTACTTCCAGGTGGAAAATGTCGACCAATATTTAACAGCCAGGCAGCCGGCGATCTAACCCTTCATTCTGAGATGAATGTTCGTTCGTCGTCTTCCGCTTTATCCGGGTCCGGGTCGCGGGGGCAGCATCTTCAGCAGGGAAGCCCAGGAAGCCCTCTCCCCCGCCACTTCCACCAGCTCTTCCGGGGGAATGAATGGCCCTTAGCAAAGGGTCATCCACCCCATACTCCCGGAGTACCCCCCACAGGATGCCTCTGGGAACACGGTCGTAGGCCTTCTCCAAATCCACAAAACACATGTGGACTGGTTGGGCAAACTCCCATGCCCCCTCCAGCACCCTGGCGAGGGTAAAGAGCTGGTCCACGGTTCCACGGCCGGGACGAAAACCACATTGCTCCTCCTCAATCCGAGGTTCAACCACCGACCGGACCCTCCTCTCCAGTACCCAGTAGAAGGTCTGAGATGAACGGTGAAATTAAATTCAAAATCCATGCAAACACAGCAAAACTTGGCAGTCCAGAATAAAATGTAAATATTTAGTGTTTCCTCCTCTTTTCGCTGTCTGCATCAGTCTGTGACAATGAAGTTCTCAGAAGAGATGGACAATTTTGATACCTTCTGTTCGTTTATTTTATTTTTTTACCTTCTCTTTCTAAAAGTCTCTCTCTTATCGCAGACTGTTAACCTCTTGTTCTAGAATTTCTAAGCTAAGCCTAGATTTCATATTTAGCGCGTAGCATTGGCTACTTCCGGTGCTGATCGGATGCCAGTTTTCCACCCGGAAGTATCTTGGCGACCTTTGTTTACAAACATTCTGATTAGGCCTATAAGGTTTACTAAGGGAGGTCCATCATAGTAAAGGTCAAGGATGCTGTGAGGATATATGCTGCAGTGATTAAATCAGGAACACATTAACTGACAGGCCGTACCTGTAGCTTGATGCTAGCCCGCAGTTTAATTTCTCCAGGGGGAGTCAGGTTTCATCAGTAAATAATGTAATCTGCAGGATCATAGGGATTCTTGCTTTTGGCTCGTGTTCATGAACTGGTACTGAATGATTTCAAGATGAACATTCTAAACATTATATACCCATTGTTATAATGTATATATATTTTTAAATTTGATTAATGGACTGACAGAACGATGGAACATATGCAGTTATTCGCTAAGGAAATTCAGGTTGGACTGAATCTCTGTTCTGATCTAAACTAATTCAATGTCTAACTAACTAAATGGTTACTGGCTGTAGGCCAAGAAGCAGATTGGAGTCTTACACTGATTACAGGGACATTGGGCAGTTATTGGCCAGTAACAGGCACGTAGGACAATAACAGGGACAGCGGGCGACAACTTCCCTGAGTCAACAAATTTTCACAGGGAGTACACAAACAAAGTGTTTTTCTTGAATAAAGAATGGTCTATGGAGATGCTGTCATGTACTTATATTTTGTGAGCACAGGTGAAATGATGATACACAAAAAACGTATTAACGTATTATCACCTCTTGTATTTCCAGTAGATGGATGCCACACATTGCAGTTTATTGGAAATCCTTTTTTTTCTGAACATGGAAGACAAATATCCTTTTGAAATGCATGATACCCAAAATTTTATGGGCTGTCAAAATGAAAGCTTGCTATTGAGCCTAGTCTCCACCTAAATCAAATTAGGCCATAATGGAAAGTAGGTGCAGAGATATCTGCAACCTCAAGTGTGTCAAAGTCAATATGTTTGTCAGATTGTCCCTGAACAGAGTAACAGTGCTCCATAAATGATTCCTTGTTCTATATAATGAAGACTCTTTCAGCTGGCTGTTGCTGCTGGCTGTGACTTTGCCCGAGAGCATTCTCACTTGTTCTAACCTATTGTGACTGAATGACTGTGGAATGGAAACAGGCTCACAACCTGACTTACAATTATAGCTGGGCTATTTCTGTCGGGACACACGAGGTTGTCTCTGCCCTGTGCTTCTGCTCTACTGATCTGAAGACAAACGCACAGCAAGATTTGTTAACTCATTCACACTGACGGGGGGGGGAGGAAAATCATTTAAAAAAACAAAACATCCCCTGCTTCCATGAAGGAACAGTGAAAATCAACTTAATTTCCACAGTATGTATGTAGGCATGAACAACCGAGTGGTTATGGTATGGGTTATATCCTCTGGCTAAGCTGTATAGTCTCAAAACCTCCAGAGACGCTATCTTGTTACGGTGTGTGAAATAGGGAGACAGAGTCAGGTGCAACGTTTCACGCTCTAACCAATCACAGCACAGTAGGGCCTTTGCCATCCTAGGAAAAAAAATATTGCGCCTCTAGGGGCAATGGCCTCTGGGTTCCGCAATTACACCTTAACACAAAGCAGTACTAATGGGGATCATGTTTTGAACATGTCTCTCCACGACAGCAACAACTCATCAAAGGGAATTAAATTATTCTTGTGTACCACACACTGATGGAGAGGTGTAATTTTCATGTTCCACTAGAAGTGTATGTGCAAAAAGAGACGGAGATATCTCAAAACCAGCTCCATAGTGTTGAAAAGACTGCTGATCTAGAGTCACTCCTTAAAAACAGCTAGCATCAAACTCATACCCCTATCTATAATAGAGTAGACGTTAGAAGAAAAAAAACAGGACAGGACAGTACAGGTGAAAATTGGACAGGACAGGATTGGGACAGGACTGCAAAATGCCGATACTCTCATCCGTACACACACGCGTGTGCATGCATTCACAACATTATTCACTCACACGCACAAGCACACAACATACATACCAAATACATGCACCCACTCACACAAATCCAAACACAATAGCATAGAAGCAGACTTAAAAGCCTCAGCGTGAGGTGAATGGGGTGAATCAGAGCAATCTGGTCATCCTAATTAAGGCATGCTGTATGAGAAACTGGTCAGGGACAAGAGGAATCCTTTCATCAAAACCTCAGGCAGCAGGTTGCCGGAATGAACTGCTGCTCCACATGTGCAGTTAATTTAAAGGCATGAAATTGCAAATTCATGACCCTTGAATGTAGTGTGCAGTAGCCATGAGCTAATCCGTCGTCTTTTCTGCCTAAACGTAGTCAGGAGAACATGTTACAGGTCCTTGGGAATACTGGAAACTTGATCATTATGCCATGAAATTTCAGTCGTAGATATGATACAATTTATTAACCTGGATTTTACAGTACATCCCATTTTTATATGTTCATATTTCATTGGCTTTGCTATATACTATATGACTGAATAGAAAATGACACAGCTTTATAGTATTATGTGTAGAGCAGGTGGAAAATGACTTTGAAAAGTAGGGCATGACTCATATCACATTATATCATTATGCTTTGTCGTTTGTTTTTCCACTCAAAAGTGCAAAAGTCATTTTGCTACGTGCTTGTTCAAATACTGTTATCATTGCACCATTTTGTTAATTCAAAGGACTAACCAAGATCATGTCTTTGGAATGGCAATGACATTTTTAACTAGTTGAGCAGTGAAAAACATCCTTGAAACAAAGTACCTCACGTCCAGTAGTAACAGCGTCAGATTTAATTGAGGGTGTTTGGCAATCTGCTGAGTGTGAAATACCTCAAGTAGAAAATGGGATTTTTGGCATGAGTTATTTGAATGAATTAGCTGGCATGGGAATTTATGACAAATTCTCTGAACTGCCATGTTCAAAGATTCAATTTGTAAAAATAGAAAAATGAAAAATATGAAAAGAGAAACAATTCAACAGTAGTGAATAATGAATGCCAACAGACATGTACTCTGGCAGTAAGAGTAAGAATATAATTAATTTAATTAAAAAGTAATATAAGATAATATTAATTTATTTTCCAAAATAAATAGCATTTTGGAATTACAGTGTATTAGAATAATACTGTAATACCAAAAGTTAAAAAGTGCAGGGAGTTGAAAACATAGTTTCTTTGCACCAATATGTTAGCCATTGTTCCTCCTACTACAAGAGCTCCAGCATTATAAGCTTTCAATTTACTTGGAAAATGAAAGCTGGTTTCTTCATATAAATACTGTATGAAACTTGTTGTATCTAAAATCGAAACCAGTGACCTCATGAATATCTAGGAATCGTAGATGTAAAATGTCACCATGAAGTAATCAAATGTCATTTCCATGCTAATGGGGGTATCTGCATTTCTATTGTATGTGGAAAATGCAAAAATATGATGAGGAATATGATGGATTCCTTCATTCAGTCAGTCTCTCATTCTGATTTACTTGCAAACAGACAGGCTTTCAACAACGTATGCACATTGATGATGCATATTTATTTTGAGCCTCAGATTTGAATCATGGTATTGCGCCATATAAAAAAAGCAGACAAACAACTAGATACTATAATCAAAACAGATAGAGCAGACAGAGCAGAGGAAAGTGCTTGGAGCTTTGTTCTTTAGTCAGAAATCAAGCTTGGTTTATGGATTTGATCTTTTTATGGCCATGAATGTGAATGTCAGTCATAATACTTGCTACTAATGCCCAGTAAATATTAATAACTGCAGTGATGAAGTTGAGAGAATGCACATGTGCAAATTATGCCCACTTTTTTCCAGTAGATATCACAGAGTATAACAATCCATCAGCCCAATTGCCATTGACTGAAACACAATGGCGGGGTTATAGTACTGCCACATGCTCATCACAGCATTCCTGTCACCTCTGCTACCACATTACTGCCGCAGTACAGTATTCAATATTGCGTTCTTTAGTAATCAGTCAGTTGAGAATAGAAGGTCCAAAGTTGAAAATTACAGCCCTATTCTGATGCTTAATATGCTATATGCTTTCACGTTGTTGAAGAACTAAAACACATCATCGGCTACATGGCCCGCTCTGTTTCAAAGTGGATTACTCACTAACAAGGACCATTAGTCAAATGCAGCCCAGGGGACATTATTCACACTTGATGAACCTCTTTATCTCTTTAATGTGTAAACTTATCACACATCACTCTCCTTCTCATGTCCCTAAGGAATAGATTGACACTATAGAGTACCTACTGCACTTGGTTGCTATTCAACAGGAACCCACTGTAAACCATATTTTATGACCCGGGTTCCGTAATGTTTTTAATCAGTGGAGGAATATATGAAAAGTGCAAAAGCATGTGCATGTGTTCATTGGGTTAGAAACTCTTTCTAACACAATTGTTTTTTGAGAAAAAAATGTCAAAATAAAAGCTCAACCACAACATATTAAGTGTTACATTCAGTTGCATGGTTGCAGCTGTTGTGGCATAATATTCTGCAGTTATGATACCATACAACACAATTCATTTTATATTCTATGTGAAATTCAGCACAGGCTCGTTTGAGTTAGTAGATACGAGTGAAGGGGATTAAATGCCTATATCATATCCTAGATCCGGCCTGGGTCTGGACACTATGTGCAGTTCCTGTCATCATTTATTGTGTAGCAGCATTTAGTTGCACATACATATTGTTGAGTCTGTAATTGTTTACAGTACTGTGTTGTCTTCCATTTCCCTGCTGCAATCAGATATAGCGATATGTAAATAGGGCAAATTGTACGCTACCAGAAAGGCCCCGGAAGTAAAATAAATCAGACTATTTTTGGTGTACCATATTAATATTATTGACAGAATTGATTTAATAGTCAAAACTATACAAACAGAATAAACAGCTGACCTTCAGTTTGTGCTAAGACGACCACTCCCCTGTATCAAGCAGTAAGCCAGAGACAAAGGAACACCTCGCACCTCCGCTGGACAAGTTAAGCCTGCAGGCGTCACGGACCTGCTAAACTGTGAGACAGACCAAGTTCTTGGGCTGGTCGCCAGCTGCAGCTGTGCCATGTGCTGGTTGAGGCAAACATAGCAGGAAGAGTGGACTGCCCACTCGGATTTTTACTCACATGAAGCCTCGTCAAAAGTAGATTATTAAAAGATTAAAGCATGCATTTATATCAAGTGAAGTTTATCAGTCTCTGCTACACAAACGCCCACATTATGAAACAAAACAATGAATGGAAATAAAAACAAAACAAAAACGACAACCTAAACCTTAGATCCTCAGTGAGAACAAAGAAAATCTCTCATTAGATAAAAAGTGCCACACACACAGATGAATCCCCTTTCCAGAACAGCATGTGCTGAGAGTGAGCACATGTTGATAACAAAGTGGAATATAAACTAAATACACAGCATCATTCACATTTCACAAGTCACTCCTTCCCGCTCACTACGCTCTGCCAATGAAAGGCGCCTGGTGCTACCACCACAACGTGGCCCTAAATCACTAGCTCGACTCTACTCATCTGTTGTCCCCCGGTGGTGGAACGAGTTACCAAACTCTATTAGATCTGCCCAGTCTCTTTCCATCTTCAAAAAAAGACTCAAGACCCAGCTCTTTCATGAGTACCTCCGCACTTGATGCACTTATCGAAAGGCCCCTAATTATACTTCTTCGCACTGATGCACTTACCTTACTTTTCACTAACTTGACTCTTCCTCTTTTTGTCCCTGGTATGGGAATGTGATGCGCTTATCTTACTAACTATTGGCACTTCCACCATAATACATACACACACAAAAAATAAAAAAAGATTCCTGTTGACTCTTTTGTTCTAGTGGACTCAAGCTGGCCTCATGGCTCTTGCCCTTGTTGTTGTCC
>CABFOS010118989.1:0-13814 GCA_900660315.1 Diretmoides pauciradiatus
AACGTAGCACATGTGTGTGTGTGTGTGTGTGCGCGCGTGCGTGTGTGTGTGTGCGTGTGTGTGCGTGCGTATCTAAGTCTTCTTGTGCCTGAACTGACCACAGAGGTAAGACAGCCACTTCTTCTTTGCTTCTTCTTCTGTTTTAACTATTGTCGTGGCAGCAACCTGTCAAGAAAATAAAAGTAAAGTGTTACCTTGCAATTTGTCTTAATGTGCTACTTACATGAGAGCAGATATACACAATGATGGACAGACAACTTAAGACAGGAGTGTTACTCACCTTGTGGCTGGACCTCTGGGGTGGCCCAGCGTGGACTGGGGCAGAGCTGGTCCATTTGGCCAGCAGCTCGATAGTAATGAGCACGATTCTGGGCCTGGGGTATGGCTGCCATGAAGTAGCCCGAGGGAAGGGCTAGTTGGTAGGGATTGATGACTGGGTCTGGCACAGTACACACACTGGCCATACGCTGCATGTATGGGTTGGTTAGGTGGGCTTGACGCTCCTCTTTCCGCTGGGCCAGGGCCACATACAATGGCTTGGTGGCTACTATGCGCCCATTCATTTCAGTCACCGCTTTGGTGGCCTCCTCTGGGGACGAAAAGCAGACACAGCCAAAGCTGCGCCCACCTTCCATCATGGCCTTGGCACTGGTTATGGTGCCGAATGGTGTGAACTCCTTTTGCAGGCGTTCATCATCAATTACATCATCCAGGTTCTTCACGTATAGGTTGACTCCCTGGTAGCGAGTCATGCGGTCTTGTTTCATTTGCTCAAATTCGTGCTTGAGTTTGGTTTGTCGCTCCACCTTCTTCTGGGCGCGGCCGACATAGATCAGCTTGATATTAAACTCCTTCCCGTTCATCTCATCCACTGCCTTTTGGGCATCTTCATGCCTCTCAAAGCTGACAAACCGGAAGCCTCGAGACTTTCCACTGTCATCTGTCATGCCACGGATACTCATGGTGTTTCCGTATTTACTGAAGACTTTCTTCAGTTTCTCTTCGTCCTTGGTCAAGTTCAAGTCCAGATCGAGACTGAGTCGAGACCAACACCGAGGGGGAAATTTGTATTTGTCAATGATAACTTTGACTTGCACAGTAGCTTATATTTCGTAATTTGACATGTGACATTTCAAATATTTCAGCATGGAGTGAGTAATGTAAGTTAACTAGATGCTCCCATTCCTGGTGCTGGTGTAAAGCATGTTGACGTAGGCTACTGAGATCCTGAGCATGGGGGAATTGGTATTACAGCAGTTGTAACAAATTAAGCTTAAATTAGAAAGCTTTTCCTGGCTGAATTAAAGTCATTGCTCTGAATCTTTAATGCCAAATGAATGGGAAGGAGAGGAGAGAGGAGACATCTTTTACATTTGGCCATGGTTACCCCTTTTGAGGGTGAAAATCATGGAAGATCTTATGGAAACAATACTCTTTTTTTTAAGTATCCTTGCTCCTCTGAGTATGTTCAAAGGAAAATGTGTACAATGAGATTCATTCTCCTCTAAACTAATTGATTCAGATTCACATTCAGATTCAGACAATTGTATACAGTACGACTAATCAGAGTGTTTGTAAACAAAGGTCGCCAAGCTACATCCGGGTAGATAACTGGCATCCCGTCAGATCAATGCTTTATACCCTTAAAAGGTCTAAGCTCTATCCCTATATATCAGTTTCATACTACTGACTGTAATGTATACTGAGCTTCCATCATAAAGATTTATTTCAGGGTAAAAAGGTGGGTAAGCCCTGTACAGGAGAGTCAATGTTGCTTAGGTGGGTTTACAATCCACTACATCCACAAGTAAGAGACTGGAGAGATTGTCTGTCTGATCATGCAATGGAGGAAACCTGTTTATAGTGATACCAGTGACTCATGTGATCTTAGTTACGTCTCTTAGTTAAATCACAGGAATCACATGATCTGATCACTCTCTATATCATTATGTACTTCTACAATTAACCAGGTATGGCATCTAAAAAGTTCACAAATGAGATATATTGGCTTAGCAGGCCTCTTTACCATTTTTAAACAGCAGTGTTGATTTGTAATCAGGGTAATCATAGTAGTATTGTAAATGTGACAGGAAAATCTGCTTAAAGTGCAACATCAGGACATATGAGGCTGAACTGAACTTTAAAACTGGATTTTACACATCTTTATGGATCTCAGGCTGGTAAGACATACATTAGAGAATAACATATTCTCTTATTTAGTAGTCAAGAATTTAATCTGTATACCAAGTTCGATCACTGTGTTGCAGGACTGCTCCATCTAACTTTAGTGACTGGTGAGAGAAAATGGTGAAGGAGTATTTCATAACATTTGCTTGAGAAGTGAAATCCAGAACATTGTAGATGTTTCTCATGTATTTGCAGATAGTCTACAAGGTTTGCGTGTACATCCAACAGGATACACGCACCCTGCATGAGCCTACAGAGAGGATATTACAAAAGTGATGAAGAATATTTAATTTGGCAGTAAATACACAGTGAATATCTCAATGTAGTGATAAACAATATCCGGATAGCAGAAAATACTATGAAAGAGCTTAATATCAAAAGCAGATAGCCAAATCAGCTCATATGGGCTCAATGGAAGCCAATAAACAGAGGCACTCTGCCTCTCCTGACCTTCACTTCTGGTTCAGATCAGGCTGATACAGCAGGCGCAACCTCAATAAAATCCAAACAATGGAGTAAAATAAATAGATATCAAATTAAAGCAGAGGCGATATTGGCTGAACTGCAGCAGGGATTCATGAACAAAAGCATCTTTGTGCAATTTAATATTGTCTACAATCACCTCATGTTACATTTCCAATCGTTTTCATCTCTCGGCTTGACGTATCAACACATATAATCATCTTGTATTGGAACTTGCAAATGACGTGCGTTTGAGCAGCCACATTTATATTAAATGTGCTCTGTGCTCCTAGCTTAGCCTTTCAGTTGAATTTAATATCAAATTTGTAATCTTTCTTGTCTGTGACTGTCCACTGGGCATGCCTTCAATTACAATCAGTTTGTTAGAGTTGGGGTTAGTGGGTGGTGGTGGGGGGCAGATGAGGAGCAGGTTAGTCTCATGATTCTTTGATTCTTCTACAAACTTTACACTGACCACATTCTATGTTGTTATACTACTACATACTGAAAAGCCCAAAAGAGTCATAATTGATTATCATTCAACATACTGCTGGCACAAGACCCATGATTTATCTCCTCATTTTAACGCTTTAGGGGTGGCACGGTGGATCAGTGGTTAGCACTGTCACCTCACAGCAAGAAGCTCCTGGGTTTGATTCACGTTTGCTGTGTGGAGTTTGCATTCTCCCTGTGTTTGCATGGGTTTCCTCAGGGTGCTGCAGTTTCCTGCCACAGTCCAAAGATATGCAAGTCAGGTGGATTGGAGACTCTAGATTATGCCCGTCTGTCTGTGTCAGCCCTGTGACGGACTGGCGACCTGTCCAGGCTGTTTCCCTGTCTCCTGCCCTCCAGATCCCTGTTACCCTGAACAGGAATAAGCAGGTATGGAGAAATAATTAATTTTAGCCTTTTGTCATAGACTTATGAACTAGAGGCCCTCTTAAGGTCCACGGCATGTTTCAAGTGGTTTCTGAAGCCTCGCGCCTTGCATTGTCACTGGTAATGTCATTTCCAACTAATGCACCCTGAAGAGCTCCACTGTGTGCATGAGGAGTTGCTAAGGGTTTTCAGGTGCCTTCTATGGTGCAATAAGGCATCAGGGTTCATACTGTGGGGGTGGCTGGATAGTTCTATTGTGCAGAGGGCTTAATGACCTGGATGGAAAGAGATGAGCACGATCAGGTCAATGATAGTGGTATGAATTTCATTGCCTCTCTGTAGGAGAAAAATAGAAAACTGATTGCCCTGTCATCAAATCTTCGCTAGAATCTGAAACCATATCTGGTAAAAAATGGTATTGTACAAAAATTAAGATTGCCAGATTGAAATTATGCATAATTTTTCATGTTGATGATATTTCTATTTTCAATCTCTCAAATCAAAGATCTCATTTGCAGAAGTAATGGCTACATGACATCGCTGATGCTCTGCTCACTAATTTTTGCTCATTTCCTATGAATTATTAATATGAGAGATTCTCCATATGCTTCTCTGAGGATTCTCGTCCATTCATTTCAGAGAGAATTAGCATTTTACAGTGAAGAGTATAAAGAGCTTAACTGCCCCAATCAAACAAGGTGATTAAATTCATGTCTAATCAAGCTGTTTAATAGGGGCTGCAGCTGGCTGACCTGAGACAAATGGTCTGAAAATGTCCCTGCGTCTCAGTCACCTGTATAATTAGTACCATTTCACCTGAAAGAAGCCTGATTGCTATAAAGAGGCCTTGACAAAAAAAACTGTACAAATGAGGTGAAATCACCCCCATCAAAGCTGTTCCATGATTGCTAAAATGCTGCATGCACAATTGCTAACAAAACAACAACTACTGACAATAATAACCCACTGATATAATAAACCCTGTTAAACTTGGGCTCAAAAATGAAGTGAGAAACTGTGAAAACCGTTTTGGTATCAACCCTGAAGAGCCTTCATTGTGACTGGCCTACCTTAGTAATTAGTTACGCCATATGAAGAGGTAATTTGTATGCTAAAGTTTAATTGTTCAATTATCACTGGATGTGAGAGGAGGCCTTGGTGCCATTTCATCGTGTATGAAAATAGTGCTGAACCCCTCGTGCCGCATATTGTAATAGTTGGCAATTATAGAGAGGGCCCTTTTACTAAGTTGATTGATGCAGGCTGGCCCCGCTGAAAAGCCTTTACTGTCCGCCTGGTGCAGTTGTTATTGGTGAAGTATGGGCCCACTTAGCCCACAGACGGGAACCAGCCTGTGGAAAAGGACCTAAATTATCTGCTGACACCCCACCAATAAACATCAAATGCATTAACAATCGGGGACAGCATGTTAAAACAACATTAAAGTAAACAACCAAATACACAAAACAAAGGGAGAACATAAGATGATTAATTGATTTCATGAAGTCTTTATGAAGAAACTGTAGTCGACACAAAACATAATTTTTTCAGCATTTTTCAGATGTTTTACTCCCCTTGCGTCCTCTTAATGAGAAGTATAAATGAGCTCCATTACCGTTTCCATACTATGCAACAAGACGCATAACTGAACTGCCAAATTCAACTTGGTCTGCATTCCAACTCTGGATGCTATAGGACGAAATGACACATTCCTGTGTTCCACGTTCCCGTCCTAATGCTGCTTTTATCCAGGCTGTAAAAGGCCTCTGACAGTGGGAGGACTCACTGAGAAATTTGGGGTTAGGTTAATCTGCAGTGGTCTTGATCATAATTAGGGCATTCCTACCATTCACGAACAACATTGTGTGACTGGATTGAGTACTGTCTCTGATTTCTGTAGCTGTTTTCGTGTCGCCCCTGTAGAGCTTTAGTTGGTCTATCTCATGCTCTCTGAATAGGCTGTATTGTTAATGAATTACTTTTGAAAACGGGTGGCCTTGTTCCGCTTAATGTCATTCAAAAAATTATAATAGGCATATTTTATCACATGAAATCATTTCCCCTGGCAGTGTCATCGAATGCTCTGTAAGAGTAAAAATATTGATTGATGTTATTTAATTTGACTTTACATCCACAAGATGCCAACAACGTGCTAAGGAGACGTTGCCATCTAGAGGTTGGTATTAAACAAGACAATGATAAATCGTCTTCCAAGACAATAATAAAGCCAAAAAGACTCAGGAACTCAATCCAAATCCACAAAAAGCAGCTGAAAACAGTAGCTGAATAACAATACAGTTAAGGAACGATAATACACTCCTTTTATATTCTGTGTGATACTGAATGGCATTCGAGCGATGTGTCACACGCAGTTCTAGACAGCGCAGGCATGGAATAAAAGACCCCTAGTTATGCCTCTATTGATGATCCTGGTCCCCCGGGTGTTTTGGAGACAGGAGGTATGTGTAATACAGATATTTATCATGTAATTACGGCTCCAGAATCACTTTCTGATGACCTGGGATGATGACCAATGATGATGGACCATTTCATGCTTTTCAAGGGCCCAGATGGGAATCCAGTAGACAAAGGGGGCCCTTTGCTTTCATCCAGCAGCCTTAGAGATTCTCATTAGTGATCTGAATTGAACCATATGTGTCCAGTGTCTTAATTGGCTCCTTTGGACCAAGAGGTGAAATGTCTTTATTGATGTGAGGGACTACTCTATTAAAGACCACTCTAGTCTTGACAACAACACAACACAGACGTTGACATAATTTAGTTTGGGGTTTTATTTTATTAACTGTGGGGGGAGAAAGAATATAAAATATGGGCAGAACTTTGAAATCCCATTATTTAAACGATTCAGAGAAGTCCTACTGACATCGCCACAGATGTGACCCAGGATAGAGCAAGAGGGGAGGAGAAAGAGACAAATGATGAGAAGGTGATGTTATACTGAAGCATATTTGTTACCCTAAGCAATAGAGACGTAATAATGAAGCCTATACCTAAATCTTTAGTATTCAAGGCTCTCCCTGTAAGTTTACATTACACAAATGAGCAGAGGCTGAAGTCCTCCAGGAGTACTGGGACTCAATGTCAAAAGCTACAAGCTAACAAAACAGGGGATGAATAACTACATTGAACTATATTCAGAGGTACAGAGGGCCCCTTGGAGATTTCCTGCTTTGGTCAACACAAATAACTGCCAGTTTCCCATTGACGGAGAAAGCCGACCGACTGTTCCTGCTGCTCTTTGTAGCAAACAACGAAAGCAGGAAATGTAGTCAACTTGAGCAGGGTAGAGTTCAGGTGTTTTTGTTACTCCGGGTTATGCTAGACCCCCATGGAGCTTACACAAGTTCAGGTGCCTTGTTGTACATTCTCTCAGATTAAAGAATCCCTTATGTTGGCTCGGGTAGAACAGCTCATCAGTAGGGGGAGGTCTATGAATGGATGTCTTGTCGAAAGCTCAACAGGTAGGCAGAGCTCGGGTCCCACCCTTTGATTTATGGGCCTAAAAGAGGAACTGCTGGGATTGCATATCGTCCCCTTGTGTGTTTGAACTAGGGCACCGTGAAAAGGCGCATGTAGCTCTTTAGATGTATATGTTCAACTAGGTGGACCGTTCAGTGAGTACATCACCCCACAATAAGTAGCTTTCATCTGAACGGATGGCCCTGGCCCTTATGGGAACTGTTGTTTTGGACCTTTCACTGTTAAAATATACATATTTGCTTCTGGAGATGTGTTGTGATTCCACTTCTGCACAGATTTGATGCAATAAGTTATTTTCTAAACATGGATTGTCCTATTTACTGTTTAAATGTGTTTTTAGTAACATCAAAGCCAAAAAAAATTGTGATGAGAGATTCTTGATCTCATATTTACCTGGTTAAAACAGTGTTAAATTAAAGAATAACAACAACAACAACAAAAAGAATAATTTATTCTTGTTAGTTAGTTAGTTAGTTAGTTAGTTAGTTAGTTAGTTAGTTAGTTAGTTAGTTAGTTAGTTAGGCAGTGTGTTATTTGTAAACTATTTATTGGGTAAATTTGTGCAATATTGTTTCATTTTCATACAGGTGATGAAATGTTATGTGCGTTCATTTTCAGCTGAACAACATGTGGAAGCACTGGAGCGAGACGCAGCCCTTTCAAAAACACTTTGATGAGTGATTTGTAAAATAGAGGTATAACAACAGGTATTTCAGCTAACCCCAAACAGAAAATGCCCCTTTCATGTTTGTCCAACTCAGCACACAGAATCCAAGACAAGGGTGCAATTGTGGTTGTCACCAAACAATGACATTTTTTTCTTTCTTTCACTCTCTAAATTCCCCGTATCATTTCTACACAGAGGAGCAATTTGTCTGTCATGGGGTCTGGGGCATCAGCCCACTCTGGGCCTATTTCACTGACAGCACTGTTATTAGCGGTAAGCAGAGCCAGTGACCAATGAATCTGCCTACTGTTCAGAGGGCCAGGGCTTTTTTCAGCAATTAATTTGATAAATATATTAATTATGAATCTGGTTGACAGTACAATCAGATTGTCGGGCTTCCAGACTGGGCCTTTGTGATAAGTCAGCTTTGAAATGGCACTGCTCAGGTTTCAGGAGCTGTCATCCCCAGGGCTCAGCCTGTTATCAGCGCCTGACCCATTCACCCGGTAATTTCCTGTGTGTTGTAATTAAATGGAGGCTTTCTGATTGCAAGTGACTCTTTTTAAGAGGTTCTTCTTGGGTTTCAGGGGAAAGGGATGTTCAATGGACAGACTGTCTCTCCTGCCCTCTGCAGGGCACAATTAGACATATTCAGATCATTCTGAATATGTACTATTGCTGTATGTGGGCTTTTTACATGTAATGTGAAAGGCATGTAGATGTGTCCTAATAGTCTATGCTGAAGAAATATCCCTTCACATCTTGTTTGGGGTGGAGCTTTGTATGTCCAAATTGCAAAAATGAAGAGGGAAGCCACTGTATAATGCAGAAAAAAAAACAATTTAATGCCTAATTTCGCAGCCATTTAGGTTACAGCGTTTTCAGTTGGCTTACGAACACACACAGACTTAATACATACATACAGACCACTGCAACGCATTTCGGGTACTAAAACTCTTCCTCGGGCAGCTGCCTGAGGAAAAGTTTTAGTACTTAGGTATAGTACTTACAGTAGTACTTAAGTAATTATGCATTAAATTGTTTGCTTTTTCTGCATTATTCAGTGGCTTCCCTCTTCGTTTTTGCAATTTGGACTTTTGCCTTTTTGGCCTTCCACTTGTCTGTGTCAGAGCTGTGTATGTCTGTCATGCTCTTCCACTCATTACGGCCACAGGAATAAGTAATATTCAAGCTTGTTTTGAGGAAGACTAGGCCAAACGGCAATAATAAATCAATACAGTTTTGGACAAATCATTATACAACAAAGATAGCATTCAGTTATTAGACATGTAGTTATCATACCTTCTTCATAGTAAAGTCACACATCTACTCCCAACTATATGTATCCTAGAATGCCAGTTATCAATCAATAATTTAGTCTATGTTTCCCCCCTGAAACAATGGCAGAATGATGGTCATGTTTATTTGCACGTTGGGATCTTTCTGCTACCACCTGTAACTTTTAGAAAGTCCTCTGGTGGCTTCTGACCGTGAGTTGTGGAGGTCTACTGCAGGTGATGACAGCCGCCTTGAACTGTCCATCCCAACTCGGATAATGTTACAGAACTAGCAGGCCTGGCAAGGGCTTAGGTGTGTTCAGTCAGGCATTGCATGTATACACACACACACACACACACACACACACACACTCTGCTCCAGCAGCAGTCTCCAGTCAGCCACAAGACAATAGGAAGTTTCAACTCTTCCAAGCATTTGGCATGCTTCAGCTTAGAGTTATCTCAAATGATGGCCCTCTGAAACGCGACGTACACTGACTGTGCTTGTGTTGTGTGCCCTGGGATTGTGCCTGATAAAAAATAAAACATTGCCAAGATGTTCCTGGCAAGGGAAGCCTGATCCGTTGAATGGCAGATGATGAGAAAAGAGTCCTTACATAGGCAACCACACGTTTCATCACAAGCTTCTGTCGTTCTTTTGTGTATGTCTGTAATATGCACTATTAGAAATGACAGGGTGACAAGATATGGCGAGGAAGGGAGAACTTACTGTACTGAGGTCTGTTTCAGTTACACCTGTGTATGGAAAAACAGTTGACGTCCATTGTTTTCATGTAACAACATCTCTAAACTGCTTACTGATTTACGAAGGTGAGGACTTTGATGATGGTCCTTATATTATGTCAGAAAAAAAACATAATTGCAGCTGGACAACCATGATTATTTTCTGTTTTCAAAAACATTGAGAATGTGCAAACAGCTCACATGAAGTTGAAAATTTCCAGCAAATTGCACATATAAAGTAGCTTAGTTTAATAATTACGCTCTAATTTAGATTCTAATTCACCAGTGGTAAAACCCCTCTGCACCAATGTGGGATCCAAAGGAAAGCTTCAATTAACAGGACTGGGCTGCCTTTGGAGACACAAAGGGTCTCCAGCTCACCCTTTCTCACATTTTCTCTCTGGTATCACCAAAGTCTATAATTAAAACGGCCTTTTTTCATATGCTCTGTAAACTCCATTAATTCAGAGAGTGGAACCATTATAGAGGCTATGGCTCCCAGGGCAGCGGTGGGGGTGAGGTGGGGCCACGGCTTTTCAACATTAATGGCCTCCAGTGTGTGTCTGCTATTAATCTCAACAAGGAGTGAAGAGGCCCAGCTGCATGCTCAGGATGACGACTCCCGCTAGGCTGCAGAGATTAAATACAATTCTGTCTTCGGTCCTTTACTCTGACCTCTTTGCCATTTAAATGGATTATAACAATGCGCTTACCTTCGCCTGCCATTACTTTATCTTTACAATCAGGGACATGGGACAGTTTTAAAATTCACTTTTTTGTTGTTGTGTGAATCCCTGCCGTTCTGTAATGTAAATGTCACCTTTGTCACTGCACAAATGTGGATTGAAACAGATTTTTTTTTAAATATAGATATGGCACCTTGTCGTGACTTTGTAGAAACTGTTGTGGTTGGCAATAACATGTCTGCTTGTCAAACAGACACTGAGCCTAGTACTGTCATTCAAAGACGTCAAATCATTCAGATTATATCTATTAAAGAGAGGACAAGCAATTTACAAATGCCACTCAATGTTAAGATATGGGCCATCAATTTCAGGGAATTATCTAGTTGAAAACCAGCATTAACACTGCTTTACCACAAGGAGGTACCAGTACTTCATTGCTATTTCATGGAACATCACAGAGGGGGTAATGGTGTTGAACCTTTTGTAATACTATAATGTGTCACTAGAGGACACACGTACACAGTTGCCTGGTTGTACTTGTGCCCATCATGCCCATGGACTTGCAAAGATACCCTAATTTCTAAGCAGCTGAACTAACAGTGGAGTAACAGCATGTCAAACAATGATTGCTAAGCTCTGCAGGACGTTTCTAACCTCTGGCCATGCTTTTTGGGTCAGAACCCATCGGCCAGGTTTATTTGGTGGTGTAATATATTGTTATACGATGATATAATGCACCATCACATTCCTTAAGAGACATATCTAATCAAGTTTGCATTGTGTAAGACCTCATATGTGTTAAACAAAAACTGTGACCTTAATGATACATGATTGGCTACACTACTGTGTGAGGATTGGATACAGAGAGAAGGCCACAGAGATTAATTGCTGTCTCTGGGTAGCAGACTGGGAGGTTCCGTACAAACAAGGGGAAAAACAAAACACGCCATCAGACTCATGTAATCACACTGATATGAAATTAATTTTCTGAAGCCAAAATGTGCTCCCGTCCCTTTGTAGCCTTCTATTAATACTGAATTCACAGCATTAGCGTTTCTAATTAAGGTTCCGCTCACAGGTGAATGGAACACTGACGGCATTTTAGGATTTATTAAATTAGGAGAGCAAAGTAATCCGTCGCTCTGAACTAGCTCAGTGAATGAGAAAATTGACTTTTCAGTGCAGGGGGATGAGGAGACAAGATTGTCACAAAGCATAGCATACGTTCAACTCGGGTGATGCTGAAGGATGGGGGGCCTCAACAAAGTGACATCAAAGAAGAGCATCTGATGTATTTTTATCTCAGAGACGCAAGACAAGTGCTCCCTGGTGCACATGGCTTTTATTAACATGCCTAGTTGCTCGTGCACTTTGATTTATTCGCTCAGTGATATACTGCGCAGCTATGCCCTTTTCTCCAGCAGTCCCCAACAGTATATTTCCCAGGCATTCCCACAATGCACTCAGAGAATCTGTATAATGTTTGTAATGATGCCCAAGGGTGCCCATACTGGAACAATTACATGTTTTCTTGAGCACGCAGAATACAATCTATTATGATATAAAATAAAACTGTTGCCAATTGAGAATATAGTAAAGCTGTAAATCAATACAGTGTTATGCTTAAAAGCAAATATTACATTATTTCAGCTTTGCCATATGGGAGTTACATCAACAACAACTTTATTTTTTGTAGTTTTATTTTAGTGGAACACAAATGTACAGTGGAACTGAACAAACAGGTCACCATGCAATACAGCTCATGCGTTATCAGCAGTTAGCTTTGTTTTAAGGGTTACATTTCCCAATAGTCCCGAAAGGAGAGAGAGGCATACTGTACAGAAAATGTGAAAAATAAAGCAGATCTGCACAGTGTAGCTCCCTTTTGCCTTTTATTCAGCCATCAGGGGTGGTAACGTTTCAGGCACACAGCCCTTTTTCAAACATGAAACACCATACAGAGACGCCATGTTAAATACACAGGTGAGGGGGTCATGTGATATACAAAAAAGTATATATATACAAACCACAGATCATCATTAAGATCTGTCAGCACACATTAGCAGACCTATAGAGCGGCAAGGTCTAGAATGCATCTCTATATTAGAAAATAGATGACCCTAAACAATTAAAAACAAGGATCCATATCCATACAGCTCAAAAAGAGAGGGAACATGTAATTTGTGAGCAGCACAGAAGAAATGACGCGACCATATAACACAACAGCATAGAACAACAGCATAATATGAATAAGGGGGTCAATGGATCTACACATTGGACACTCTTGCCCCTAGAGGCTTGAATGAGGACTTTAGCATCAGAACTTTCCTTTAAACTTATTTTCATTTGTCTTTGACCCCCTTATTCATATTATGCTGTTGTTCTATGCTGTTGCTGTTGTGTTATATGGTCGCATACTCGCATCATTACTTCTGTGCTGCTCACAAATTACATGCTCCCTCTCTTTTTGAGCTGTATGGATATGGATCCTTGTTTTTAATTGTATAGGGTCATCTATTTTCTAATATAGAGATGCATTCTAGACCTTGCCGCTCTATAGGTCTGCTAATGTGTGCTGACAGATCTTAATGATGATCTGTGGTTTGTATATAGCCTATATATATTTTTTGTATAATCTTTGTACATTTTGTATTCTTTCCACCATGTGACACAATCACATGACCCCCCTCACCTGGGTATTTAACATGGCGTCTCTGTATGGTGTTTCATGTTTGAAAAAGGGTGGTGTGCCCGGAACGTTACCACCTCTGTTGGCAAAAGGGAGCTACAGTGTGCGGATCTGCTTCATTTTTTTCACGTTTATCTTTTGGTTCCTGCACCTGCCTCTATCTACTTGGATGTGCGTGACTATCTTGTGAATACTGTACAGAAAAAACATCCACAAGGCATTAGCAGGGTTGCCAGATCTGATTGACAGTTTCCAGCCCAATCACAACTTAAAACCAGCCCAATTCAATAAAAAACAGCCCAAATCATGACCTTGCCAGAAACCTGTGTAAATCGGTAAAACCACATCATTAGTATACAAATCTTCATATTCGCATCAAATAACAAGAGATAAAATGTTAGATAAATAGGCTATTGCAACCCACAGAGTGCAGTCAGACAACCAAATACACAAATTGTGAAATGCACCATTGACAACCACGCTACCAGCACAACCACAATAAAGTGATAAAATACTGCCATGAAATGTGAGCCACAAAAAAACAATACCAAAATCCAACCTTTTTAAAAATCTCTCTCTCTCTCTCTCTCTCTCTCTCTCTCTCTCTCTCTCTCTCTCTCTCTCTCTCTCTCTCTCTCTCTCTCTCTCTCTCTCTCTCTCTCTCTCAAAACTAGTTTTTAAATTGATCAGTAAATGGCTAGAATTAATCAGCTACAATTAAT
>CABFOS010118993.1:0-14066 GCA_900660315.1 Diretmoides pauciradiatus
CACAGCAGCACCCGCTGTTCGTTGGGGACAGTAACTGTAGAGTGATACATGTCAGTTTCCAAACACGTGAAATGTCTCCAATAACACCAGAAAAAGTTGCTAGCTAGTCGCTTTTGACAAAAAACAGTCACCAAGAGGATTTGAAGTCACCAAATCAACTCGGAACAATGAAATGAAACTCGAAAAAAATCCGGTGGCGGTTTATATTTCAAGATCGCTGATTCGCTGTCAATCAAAAAGCCTCAGACAGATCATCCAATCATCATGCAGAAGCCGAGCGTCCAGGCCAGCCGAGGCCAGCCCACTGCCCATAGACTCCTAGAGACGCTGAGCGTCCGATGGGCGTGACAAAACCGAGCATTTATCCAATGACCGTCTAGTTTCGCTGCAGTGGAACAACCCACTCTATGCTTCCCCATAGAAGTCAAGAGACGCTGAGCTTCTACACTGTTTAATGCACTGTGACGCTACGGGAATGAATGAGAAGAAAGTTGCGTCAGTGACCTGTGATAAGTAGCTGATTCTGAACAAAAATTGAACGTGTTTTAACACGTTTTAGTCAGTGAAATGTAAACACAACAGTACATATTGACCACTTATTTTTTTTGACATTTTAGAGGAAGCTGAGCTTCCCTTGCAGTCTTAGAGCAATCGCCACTGGTGCGCTTGTATATACTCCAAGGGACTTTGACCTGTTAACACAGTCACGTCACTGGTAACTAGAGCATCGTGGGGACCTAAATGTGCGTCCCCAATGACTCAATGCATTCTAATGTGTAGGGGAGAATTCATTCATACTGTATGCCTGGTGCCAAAATTAGGGGCTGTCCCAAAAGTCATGAAAAGACCTCTGGAGCTTGTCCAGAAAGCTGCAGCTCACCTGCTGTTCAACCGCCCCAACTTCTCCCACACAACTTCCCTTCTCTGTTCTCTCCGCTGGCTCCTGTAGCAGCTGATCCAGGTTCAGATGGTACTATCC
The DNA here is from genome assembly GCA_900660315.1 of Diretmoides pauciradiatus. NCBI lineage: Eukaryota > Metazoa > Chordata > Actinopteri > Trachichthyiformes > Diretmidae > Diretmoides > Diretmoides pauciradiatus. The sequence goes on from CABFOS010118993.1 coordinate 980, forward strand.
TCTGGTGTTCTAGCCTACCGGGCAGTGAAAGGAACAGCTCCTTCCTACCTCCAGGCCATGGTCAAGCCCTAACTTAATCATTTGGATTAGCAGACGTTCACTCCTGTCAACGTAGTCAGCTATCATTTGCTAGGCAAGCAAGCAACTCTTAACCTGCTTGATTACCTGGCATAGACATATAGATGCCACATTGACTGCTGTGATACGGCAACATCGCCGTCAGGCCGAGTCGAGACCAAGACCGCCAAACTACGAGTGCAATTCGAGACCAATACCATAGCAATGTGTTATCCAACGTTATATCTCATTGTTTTTATAATTATAATATCTTCTAGGAAAATGACCAACTGCGAATGATACCATTTTTCCAGTTGATAAAGTGATGCAATATCACCAGAATATCATGTTTTTCAAAATAAAACGCAGCTGAGAATTTTCAACATTTCTCCAGGACGACAAATAAACAAGCTGCTAATTTAGTCCTCAAAACATGCTAATTTGGTTGACATGTCTTTAGAAACGTCCCTTCTATTTTAGGCAATAAATAAAAAATATGCCATTTTAGTCAATAAATACAATCTGAAATCTAAAATACGATCTGGATTTGGACTGATCAGGATGCCTCCCGGATGCCTCCCTTTGGAGGTTTTCCGGGCACGTCCCACTGGGAGGAGACCCCGAGGCAGACCTAGGACCCGCTGGAGGGACTATATATCTCTCCTGGCCTGGGAACGCCTCGGGATCCCCCAGGAGGAGCTGGAACGCGTCGCAGGGGAGAAGGACGTCTGGAATACCCTGCTTAGCCTATTGCCCCCGTGACCCGACTCCGGATAAGCGGTGGAAAATGGATGGATGGATGGATGGATTTGGACTCGACCAAGGCGGTCTTGACTACAGCCCTGGGTCCAGCCACATACTACTGTAGGTTTTGACCCAGTCTTGTTTGTTAACATCCACAGCTAGCAAGCTACAAGTTGTTTTATTTGCCATCTCATCCAGTCAATTGATGCATCTAGCTCATTGTAATACTGATCTTTGCTGGGCAGGAAACGGCCATGGAGGATCAGCCCACAAAATGATGCCATTAACCACGCTGTGTCACAGACTGATAAGACATCAAAGCTGAATGTGAAGTATATCAACCCTTACAAAGGTTTATAGAGCAATGGCCTTTCAGCAAGTCACAGGGTAAAAGCCTAAAAAGACTATAAAGTAATTTAAAAAAGGGGGGGGGACTTGAATGAACGTGAACGGCAGACTCTGTTGATGAACAAGGGGCTACCTGGAATGCTTTTTTGTCACAGGCTAGTCACCTGTTTGGTTCACTCTATTGAAATGACAATCAAGCAGTTTTAATTGTCATACCCGGTAGCAACACCAGGTGGGTGGACAGGCCACATAGCCCGTTCTTTAAAACAAAGCCATGCAAAGACAGCAACACACAAGCTGACAGCTGTGCGCAGGAGCCAACACAGGGGCAGTTTACCTGTTTTTGTGCAAATGCCAACACACAAGGCAGTGTTATATTAATGCCTCTTATGTTTACCCCTTACAAAAGTGCATGCCTAATGTATTTCACAAGTTCAACCCTGTTTTATCCCAGTCTTGCCTTGTGGTCTGTTCTCTCTTGCTCCATTCCTGAAAGGAGATTTTGTGGTTGAGTACAGGGGGGAAGATCATTGACTTTACTGAGATCATTGACTTTACTGAAGCGGAAAGGAGAAGAAGCATTTACCACGATGCAAACACAGTTGTCATGTTTGATTTCCTCTGGAAAGGGAGGAAATGGTGGTAAGTTGCCTGTTTTTCCCCCATGAATCACAAAACCCCAGAGTGCTTCCCTTCTCAATGTCACACTAAATTTAGGATTTACCAAAACTTATTTTGTCACTACAGATCTTGATAGTGCATCAAGACTTTTTTTCCTCACATTTTCCTGGAATGGTGCAAGCAAATATAAAGGAAACATTGTGTGAACTCTAGTTGATGAAGTTAATAAAGATATTAATAATGTTGCACACCTCTACAAAGCCATGCAGTAGCCAACAGTGATAAGATGATAGTCAACTGGTTATGCTCATCACATGGAGACCCCAATTAGAGCAACTCACTGATGATCTAATACATGCACCTGATCTAAAACCAACTTCATTCTACTGGTTCAATTAACAATACGTTGTTATGTGTGAGAGTAGCTTATAGTTCAGCCTCTACAGCAGCCACCTTCTAACCTGTAGCCTACTCCTCTCCACTGCATACACATCAGCTTTTAATCCATGTGAACAAAGAGAAGATATGGAAATGTGTCCTCTGCTTTAAATAAAACGAAATCCACATGGGGCTGATTTACTGTCTTTACTGTTGAAAAAATACACGATGCAGTGGTCTTCCACTACCACTGCACAAGGCTCTGACACACCTGTTGGTGATGAGATCATCCAGAAGTCACCTACCATTGCCACGGTATGTTACTGGGGTTTAAGATAGTATTTAAAAGTCACCTCAGTCATTTGTGGGATGACAGGTATGCAAAGTCACATGCTCTGTGCACTTGACCTTGGCTGATAGACATCAAATTAAAAATCTAAACTCTCGCTTGTCATTCAACCATTGAGGCAACAAGGGAAAGTATACAATACCACGATATCGAGATTATCTTTATTTCCTAATGTCCAGTATCTCATCTGAACTAGGAGCCATCAAAGGGTCCCTTGTGTTAACTGCATGTTATGCTTGTAAATGGAGCATTGGGGCAATGGGGTTCCAGGTACACTTAAGTCCCCATGAATCTTAACAACGTGAAATGTGTTAAAGTCTCATAGATCACATAACTAAAAGTGTGTATTGAAATCATACACTATATATGTAACATGATAGTTGCAGTATTTTAACTGTATATTTAACTGCTTTTTAACACCAGTAGCAGGCTGGTGCCGTGTTTTAAGGCAGTTTATAAGTGTGTGTCTGATTAGAATTCCTTCTGGTCTATCTTTTTATAATCACGCACTCTGGCGTGAAACTATTTCATGAATTGAAAATAAATCTTCCCAGATTTTCAAAGACATCCCTGGTGTAGTAGACGGAGATGCTCCTACCAATGCACAAGGCTCTGACAAGCCTGTTGGCGAGGAGATCATCCAGAAGTCAACTCCCATTGCTACGGTATATTAATGATAAGTACAGTATGTCTGATTGCAATTCTGTCTTGTCTCTCTTTTTATATTCACTCACTTTTGCCAGTAAACTATTTAACAAATAAAATGTAAATGTTCACAGATTTTGGAAGACAACATTAGTTATATTATGAAATCAGTCATCTTTAAGCTTTAAAATAGTATATTCAGGTCAACTCATGGTTACATCTGCAAAGTAGCATTCTCTTTGCATTGACCTGGCAACATCAAATTTAGTCTTTCATATCTTGTCACTATTAGGTTATCATCAAGTTACTGTCTTTTATTATCTATTTTTTCACTAATTGTTTCCTGATGTTTATCATTTTAGAACTCAAATCACTCTTTCGATTCATCAGATGACAGTGAACAAGGGGATGTTACAATACCAAGGTTGACGAGGACCAAAAGCCTTATGGTAAACTGAACGATGACAACATTCACCCTCAAGTGATTTCAAGTGTGTCATCAGTGTTGCTTTTAATACCATTTTCTTTTTTTCTTTTTTTTCTTTTTTTTTTTACAGATGAACAAGATTATCCCAGAGGCTCAGATGAACTCTTTGATTCCACCCCAGACAGTGGGGAGGAATTTGTCCCTTGTTCCAGTGATGGCAGTAGTTCAAACTGTAGTGACACTTATGTTTTGCCTCTAACAACGCTGCCTCATAGGGTCGTAGGGTCTACTCCAAGTCCCCCTTTACCGGACAGCACCAGCTGTCTCAATACGGGATTTGAGGAGATAACTGGTACCAATTCTGAGAATAGGCAGTTCAGCACGAGGTCTCTGACTATTGAAGAGGAAGATACAGCGAGCGCTGACACTGTGAACATGGAAGTTGATGATGAAGCCGCAGTAATTGCCAGTGCTGTCAACAAAAAGGGGGATGGGTCCCGTTTGTACAAAAAGCATTACTGCCTGTTCTGCTTAAAGCCTTTCAGCAAAATGGCAAGACATCTAGAACAAGTACAGTCAAAGAGAGACGTTGCAAGGGCTTGCATGTTTCTGAGGGGTTCGAAAGTAAGGAAAATTTATCTTGACCATCTTCGCAACAGAGGGAACTATGTGCACAATGCTGCTGTTTTGAAGACCAGCAAAGGGGAGCTTGTCCCGCAGAAACGACCACCTCAAGAGGCCCAGTGCAAAGACTACATGCATTGCGCCTATTGCCAGGGACTATTCCTCAGAAACATACTGTGGCGACACATAAGAAATTGCAGATTACATACTTCAAGTGCAACTTGAAAGACTCGTGTCCAGTCCCTGTATGCTTTCATGGAACCTGCTCCATCACACATCAGTAAAAAGCTGCTAATTAATAACATGAATCGGGATGACAACCCGTGCTGTCAAAGGTGACGAGCGTAATTCTTTCATTTTTCATTTCATTTTTCGCTAGTGCTGTTACTGTATGTTATATAGAATTAATGGTTAAGTATTGCCCATGTTTTTTTTACTCTGAAGTAATGTTTTTTGTTTTTTTACAGTGTAGGGATGAGTTCCAAAACATCCTGTGACTGACTATTAACAGCAATCTTGAACTACTGACAGTGCCAAATGTTTTGGCAGTGTTCCTACTTGTACAAATAACCAGTGCCAGTGTTATTATGTTTCCATAATCTAGTACAAATGTTATGTTCTAAACTATCATCGCATCACTCCGTGTCCAAGGCAAAAATCCAAAGACAGAGAATGTCACTCTGTTAAATTTTGAAATTCATAACCATATTATGACATTTTAGAGAAAAATCTAGGTTCTTACTCAACATGTGCTGTACTTAACACACCGGTCTCACTGATCGTAAGTGATCAGTGTTAGGAAAATCGAGTACTGTATTATTCATGGCAGTGTTTTAATTGTCCTAACATGTTGGATTCAGTTAAGAATGACGCACTTTGAAAATGTTTGAAGTGCTTGTCTTTCTGGAAAATTCCCCACCTGCAATTCATTTAACCCTGGATGCACTGTTCTATGCATGCAACTACATAGTATTTCTACTGCTGTTATAATGCACCGTGTAGGTAATGGTTAAGTTCTACAATATCCTGTGATGTACTGCATTTTTTGGAAGTGTTCCTGCTCTTGAATTGGATATAGCCAGTGGCAGCAGTTTTCTTTTTCATTATGTTTGCAGAATGTAGTACAAATACTGTGTTCTAAAATGTGCACACAATCTGTAAAACATTTTTGCACTAAAAGAGAAGACAAGAGAAAATGTACCAGGGTTGTGCTGGGTTTCATTTTTAATCTCGGTTCAAAAGCAAAGCAACCTTTGTTTCTATCAGATACATGTATACTGTATGTTTATATCTACATAATCGTCCCACAACCATCATATTTTATAGAAGAAAACAAGTACTGAATTACCAAAATTAATACATGATGTGCATAGATGTTCCACATTGTCTTCAAAAACCACCAATATCTTTGTGAGTATTTGCACTCCCAAGAGACAGTCTCATATAGGTATCATCCAAAGTATGCTTGGAAAACATACATTCCATGTAACATGAGCTATATATTGGACTGCTTTAGGATGCAGTAATACTAAGTTAGTCAAATAAAGATTAGATTTTGATAGAAATGCTCCTACCACTGCAGGATGCTTTCATCTGAGGAACTTTCAATGGTGGTTTGAAGCTCTCTATTAACAAGTTGTCTCAAAATGAAATGGTAGCTGTGCTGACATTTGAGAAAGCATCTCTTTCCTGATCAATCTTTGGTTGTCAGGTGAGTGTGAAACAGGAGGTGTCTGGGGAGAGCGGGGTTGGGGATGATCTTGGCTTCCTTGTTCTGGACTGAAGGGAGGTGGCAGCCGATGACTCTGCTGCCTGATTAACTTTGTCCATTAAGTTTGTCCATATTATGTCTGTTAATTGGTTTCATTCAAAAACAAATGAACTGATCAATTAGCAATTAGCGATTTGATCAGTTCATTTTGTGTCGAATGAAACCGACTTAATACACATCCCCAAGATGTTAGAAGTCCCCATTCTGGTGTATAAACAAGGTGCGTGTGTGTGTGTGTGTCTGTGTACATGTTAATGAGGTCCCCATGGTTCATGCATTCTTGCACAGCTCTGTGTGTGTATGCAAATGCAGTCCCCATTCTTGTACAGTCCCCAAAAGTCCGGTTTCAGACAGATTTGGGGCATTATTTCATCCAATCAAGAATTTCAAGTGATATTTGTGTTAACGAACAAACGTTGAGCTTGCCTGATTTTTTTCAGCGCTGTGGGACCTCTGGAAATGGGTGTCCCCGTAAGAGAGGTCCCCAATTGTCTATAAAAACAGGCGAGTGTGTGTGTGTGTGTGTGTGCATGTGTGTGTGTGTGTGTGTGTGTGTGTGTGTGTGTTGAGGAGGGAGGGCTATCAGATGCATTTCCGACAGCATGTAACCCAATGGAATGACTTGCTTTGGAAAGGCTGGCTTGACCTTTTCAGTATTCATCACCAGATTGCATCTCCAACCCCTAAACCAATCAGGACTGTGGAATTTCCAGGTCAGTGTAACCACCTCAAAGTAAAGGTCAGCATGGAACATCTAGGGTTGGCGATAACTTGGGAGATGGTGCATGGTGGAGAGAGGCTTATCTACCTGGCAAATAGGACACATTACCTCATCTCGGTTTGAGTCCTCTTCAATCAGCAGATGGCTGGCTGGGGAAAATGCCCTTTCCTCTCTGGAACTTGCTGGGTCAGAGGATGCCAACCTCAATTCAGATTCTGTTGATGTGGCATCGTGTCACAGTGCTGAAAACAGACACAAACAAAGCACCCTGTTATTGAGCATGTGCTTCTATATTGTATTGGCTCAACACTGCAAAACATCATCCTTAAACATTAACGGTCCCATATTCAGATTTCAAGATTTCATTTTCAAATACACTACTGTATACTATAATGCAATAACTAAAAAAATAGAGGGGGAATTGAATAATAGGGGATCTTTGAATTCCAAAAGATTCAATACTCAACTATTTGTTTAAATCCCAAAATGGTCAGATAAAACCCCAATTTTCTCGTCTGTAGGAATACCTGGCCTCTTTATCTCAGCGGGCGCTATCCTAGTGTTAGGATTTATCAAACGCCTGCCTGACAAAATGAAAGTGAGCCCATTCAATTGTCCCCTGTTTGGAACATGTGGATGCAGAGATAGGGGGGAGGGGATAGAGATGAATGGGCACTTTCAGAAAAATGCAGCTTTACTGTTGTATCTGCTGTGACAGGTGGTGTGGTGACAGCCTGAAGTTTAGAGAAACAGCCTGTGAACAAAAGGTTACTGGCTTGAATCCCCAGGAGTGGGAAGTCAAACAAGTAATGTTCTATCCTCCATGAACTTGCCTGTTTCCCCCCCCCCAAGTCACTTAAACCCCACCTGCACTCAGCTGCTCAGTGCCCAACAACGTAAGACTGTTGTTGTACTTGGTGTGAGTAACTCTCACTCCTCATGAAACCACTCTGCCAGGCTGTTGCTACAAGTGTGAATGCTTCCTACTTCATAGTGAATTTGCTTGGTGAAATAAGGGTTAAAAGAAATTGGAGGAGACTGTGTGGCACGACCCCCTCTAGCATGGCTCCATCGATTTCCAACACTAGTTGGCTATCTGGACCCTCCAACTCCACCTCACGGGGATTGAGATCAGAGCACTGATATCAGAGGGCCGATGGGGGAAAGCACAGGCCAGAGTCCAAAGTGTTGTTGAATTTATCCCCAACCACCCCCACTTACTCCAGATTCAGAACAGAGAACTGCTGCTGTGCACAGCTAACAACAAATGTAGAAGATAAATGTAGATGAAGGGGCGTTTGTTGCATTTTGGGGCAAAAGCAACATTTGAATTAATGTTTCCTCATAAAACAGCACTCGTTTTAATCATTTTGACATTTCAATTCAATGTGACAGCAAGTACAGCTATAAAAAGTACAAGCCGCAATGAACAGAGAATACACAACATCAGAAAAGCTTGCACTCTTTACTCACTTCACCTATCCGTTGCATTTCCCATTACTTTACATTACATTACAGTCATTTAGCAGGCACTTTTATCCAAAGCCACAATAAGTGCATTCAATTTAGGTAGTCAAGAGAACTACTAGTCACCAGAAATCGTAAGAGCGTCTTCTTTCTAAACAAGCATCTAAGAGCAGAACTAGTGCTAAAGTGGAAGTGTAGAAACAAAACAATAACATTACAAAAACAACTAGAAATGTTACATTTTCTGAAGAAAATGTGCGTGCTTGCTTAAGCATGCCTTTCTAGATCCAAAATGGCGGCCATTGGCCTTGATTGAAAGTAAAGTGCCAAGTGCTGGGATTGAACCCGCGGGCCATTGCACTTGCAAGGCTGATGCCCACAAAACAGATGCTGCTCTACCAACTGAGCTAATCACCTACATAATTAAGAGACTGAATCTGGCGCTTTTCTCCACCTGTCACTATTCAAAGTGGAAAGCCCATGCTGGTTTTAAATGGCTCTATCTCAAAAAGTATGAATCTCACAGCTTAGATCATTATGATGATCATTTTGATATATAATATGTCCATGTAGCTTAAAAGCTGTAGGAGTAGCGACAAGTTTAAAACACAGATGCAGCTAAAGTGCAGCCCTACAGATTCTACAATGTGTGTGTATGTGGAGCATGGCTTTCAAACAAAGTTGAATATTTCAAAAAATTATAAGTCAGAGGAATTAGATATTTAAATTTGAGTGAAAGTACAAAAATCTGTCCGTGTAGCTTTAAAACTGTATAGCGGCAATTTACAAAATGCCACTCTCTCCCTCTCACCACTCTAACTCCCACTCTAATGTTTGAACATTCACTCAACATACACACTAATGGAGAAAAAAGTTGAAGAAAAATTGAAATTATGAAAAAAGTATATATCAGAAAGCTTAGAAAAGTAATAGCACACCATTGCCGAAGAAGCCGAACATTTTAAAGTTTGAATGGCGTCGATCGCTTAAGCGGTTCAAGCTGCATTCTTCTGCAAAAAATCTGTACGGAAGAAGTACAGTATGCACGATAACAACTGTGTGCATGCTAAAGCAAACACACAATAACATTATATTCACATGTAAGATTCAAGATTCAAACTGTTTTGCCACACCAATTACAGGTCATTAAGATTCATTTGTGGTACTAATCCCAGTGATTTTTCAAGACACAAATTTTAGTGAAAACTAGCTTAGCACCTGTTACTGCACATGCTTGCAAGCTATACAGTAAGTATCTTGGTAAATATTATCACAGGTGTAACAGTTTTTTTTAATGACAGTTATGCCAGCACCATCATTTAACACTTAATGAAAACATGAAGGTTTTGGAGTAACAAGATCTTAAAAGTCACTTATTATATTTCAATTAAAATGCAGTAATTAGTGTAAATGAGTTAAACAAAAAAAGTGTGCGGATGTGTGTGTGAGTACTGTACATATCCAGTAGTCTATACTGTACATACAGTACTCTGCAAAACACACATGTACTGTAAAAACATTCTGTAAAGTGAAGATGCTTTCAAAAATAATGAAATAAAAAGTTTCTAAATATAACAAATTACTCTAACGAGCAGTAATGTAAAACACTAATGCAGAAAACAATAACATCTAAGAATTTTTCTAAAAAAATCAAGGGTGCTTAAGACTTTTGTGCAGTAATGAATGTCATATTTAAATAACTGACTGTGCATATTTGGTGAGAAGATCTGATGAGGTTGTACCAAGTTTGAGTAGTTTGTGTTGGGTTTCGTTCCATAGGCTTTTATTTCAAATTTTACTTTTACTTTCATGAAGACGTATTGTAAAATGTTGATGTATCAAATGTTTGTATAGGTGAGGAGTTATTTCTTGTATTAATTGGTTGGAGCTGTGAGGACAGTCCTTAAGGTTTTTGTGGGATGTGGGGCAGCTTATTTCCTGGTGTTGCTTTTGTTGAGGTACTGTAGTCCTACAGTATTTTTGTACACTGCAAGGTTATTTAGTTAAGGTGCAATTTCTTCACTGACCACTAGAGGCTCTATATTGCACAAGCAGATGTCTATCATATTAACTGTTTATATTGGAGTCAGCTAGTATAATTATTATCGGTTTTAATAATATGATAGTACAGCAGGTTATAATGTAGTTGGCTATTGTCTTTACAACAGCGTTTGTCACACAATGCCGTTTCTTACGAGTATCTTACATCTGCTGGCCTATGAAGGTTACTACCACAGACATTACAGACATGTGCAGTTCAAGGACCTCATAACAATCCTACCGCAACTTCAGCTCGGGAGCAATCTAGACATAGATGTTTTCCCTGCTAGCACACTAGACAAACTGCACAGATAGGTTGCACATCAATAGCTACATGTGCATTAATTGTGTATTTATTGTACAGTATGTGCTAAAAGTTAAGTTAGCCAACCTTGGGGTAAGTGAAGTTATGAAAATACTTGTTTGTTTTATTTTGATTGTTTAAATCAATTCACTACTACAGAGTTGGAGTATGTCTCATCATGATCGTGGAGAGTCTTTGATAACTTGACTAGAGGTACAACTGTCACAATCGACCGTTTCTTAATGCATCTCTGCTGCTGCCTGGCACTAATGGTCAGGAGTGGTCACTACTGTAATACTCTACTGCTGGATATTTAATCACCCAATCAATCTTACCTGTGACAAAGGCTCCTTAGCATCCCTTCGGCAAGAACATTTCTGCCTCCAATCTGCCCCCTCAATGGAACTGGAGAATAGGTGGAGAGGAGAAAAGAGAGGAGGGGAGGGGAAGAGAGGAGATGGGAAGAAAGAGGAGGAGGAGGGGGTGTTTAATCTACTGATTCAATTCCTGCCAATGCCCGTCACTCTCCTTCTCTGTCAGAGAGGGCAAATGGAGCATGCAGCCCAAAACAGCCAGACCAAATCACATTTTCTCACAAGCTCTCTCTCTCTCTCTCTCTCTCTCTCTCTCTCACACCCTCTTTCTCTCTCTCTGTTTCTCTGCCTCTCGCTGCTGCTTTCTACCTCTCTGTCTCTCACCTTCTCTGTGGCAGACTTTTTCTCCTTCTCCCCATCTCCTTCAGCCCTCTGGAAATGAAGCCTTTGGATCTGACAGTGATCTGGGAGAATTAACAACCTGTGGACAGCTCTGGCTTTACAGCTTCTAGTTTGTTGCTCAAGATTGCTGCTGCAGAGACGTCTGGAGACTTGCCAAACTGAAAAGAATAACTCAGTACAACGATGTCTCTCATTTAGCCGTTGGAAATCAACTCACCCTAGTTTAACAGCACAAATCATAGTTACGTCAGGTTCTGTGTATTAGTACACGAACATTGACGGCAGGTGGCTAGTGAATGCTGTTGTCAATATGATTACTATGGTGTAGGCTAGGATGTCTACTATTCATGGTTACTTAGGCCTATGAGGGTAAATTTGTCTTGTGTGATACTACTGTACCCCTTTATTATGCTTTATGCTTCTGTATCATTTTCCTCCTGTTATATTCTGCCAGAAAGGTCCATACACAGTATGATTGGTACACTCCCACAAGAATTCCACTCACTGCAATGTTTTTTCTTGGGTTTTCTTGTTTTCTTCATTATTCATAATCTGCATATTCCAATACTTCCTGCTTCCTGAATAACGGTGAGCTGAGAGTGTATTTGTATGTAGGATTACTAGTATATAGAGTACTAGTGTATTTATATATAGGATTACTGTACTAGGATTTGTATATTTGTATATAGTATTTGAGAAATCCAATGACAAATTCAATTCAATGTCAAAATCAGAGCAAAACTCTATATCAAAAACCATACAGAATGTAATGTCTCAGCATATCAGTGTTGTGTTGCAGTGCCAGAGATGAAGCAGCTTTCGTCCTCCTCTTGCCAGCTTATTCAGTTGACAAATTAGCATACATGCCTTATGTTCTGTCTCTTTTCATCCTCTTTTCATCTATGCGGCTCCTAAGGCTGAAAGTACAGTATATAGTAGCTGTACTGCTATAAGCTTTGTCACCCTCACATGAGGCCCCTGATGTTATGGTTTTGACCAGGAGAGGGAGGGTAGACCCAGGCCCAGACACACAGAAGACGAGGTAGCAGGCAAAACCGTCTTTACTGACACGAGGAACACCGGGGGATACAAAACGTAACATCTAGCGATAATCCTACAGGGTAACACTGGGAAACAGAACTTAAATACAGGTATGGGTGATTAATAACAAGTCACAGGTGAGTCAAACATGGCAGCACCAGGGGAGACACCTACTGGCGAAACACAAGGAGGGAGCAAGAGAGAGAGAGAGAGACAGAGAGAGAGCAAGAGAGACAGAGACAGAGAGAAAGAGAAACAGAGAGAGACAGGAGACTCGGGGCACTGTACAGAGAGAGAGAGCAACAGAGGGGGGGGGCAGAGAGAGACAGGGGACTCAGGGCACTGTACAGAGAGACAAAGAGAGACAGAGGGGGGAGACAGAGAGAGACAGGGGACTCGGGGCACTGTACAGAGAGACAAAGAGAGACAGAGGGGGGAGACAGAGAGAGACAGGGGACTCGGGGGAATGTACAGAGAGACAGAGAACAACAGAGGGGGAGACAGAGAGAGACAGGGAACTCGTGGGAATGTAGGCTACAGAGAGACAGAGAGCAACAGAGGGGAGAGACAGAGAGAGACAAGGGACTCGGGGCACTGTACAGAGAGACAGAGAGCAACAGAAGGGGGGAGACAAAGAGAGACAGGTGACTCGGGGCACTGTACAGAGAGACAGATAGCAACAGAAGGGGGGAGACAAAGAGAGACAGGGGACTCGGGGCACTGTACAGAGAGACAGAGCAACAGAGGGGGGAGACAGAGAGAGACAGGGGACTCTGGGCACTGTACAGAGAGACAGAGCAACAGAGGGGGGGCAGAGAGAGACAGGGGACTCGG
>CABFOS010118995.1:0-14033 GCA_900660315.1 Diretmoides pauciradiatus
ATAGGCCTAGTGTAGGCCTAGTATTAGGCCTAGTGTAGGCCTAGTGTAGGCCTAGTATAGGCCTAGTGTAGGCCTAGTAGGCCTAGTATAGGCCTAGTGTAGGCCTAGTATTAGGCCTAGTGTAGGCCTAGTATTAGGCCTAGTGTAGGCCTAGTGTAGGCCTAGTATTAGGCCTAGTGTAGGCCTAGTAGGCCTAGTGTAGGCCTAGTATTAGGCCTAGTGTAGGTCTAGTATTAGGCCCAGTGTAGGTCTAGTATTAGGCCTAGTGTTAGGCCTAGTGTAGGCCTAGTGTAGGCCTAGTATTAGGCCTAGTGTAGGTCTAGTATTAGGCCTAGTATTAGGCCTAGTGTAGGTCTAGTATTAGGCCTAGTGTAGGCCTAGTATTAGGCCTAGTGTTAGGCCTACACTAGGCCTAATACTAGGCCTAGTGTAGGCCTAGTGTAGGTCTAGTATTAGGCCTAGTATTAGGCCTAGTGTAGGCCTAGTATTAGGCTTAGTGTTAGGCCTAATATTAGGCCTAGTGTTTATGCGAATTAGAGGCCGGTTTTGCGAATTTTCAGCTGTTTCCATAAAATGTCTTATGCGAATTACTGCAAAATGCAGATAAAAATGACATGGAAATGCACCTGTCTCTCTCTCTCTCTCTCTCTCACACACACACACACACACTCTCTCTCTCTCTCTCACTCACACACACACACTCTCTCTCTCTCACTCACACACACACACTCTCTCTCTCTCACTCACACACACACACACGCACACACACATACTCTCTCTCACTCACACACACACACCTTTCTTGTGGTGAACCTCATAAACATCTACTACTCCATAAAAACAAATACACCAAAATAGCTAATGACCAAATGTGAGTAATTTGCCCTGAACAGTATCAACCCTGAGTGTGTGTGTATTCTACCAGTACCTGGTAGGGGAGGAGCACCTTGTGAATCCTCTTAACCAGGTAATCTCTGTACCCATCTGCCACCACCCAGCCTCCAACAATATGGCATTCCCCTAGCTTCCGTCAACCAGCAAAAAAAAAGGAGGTAATGTGGGATTATCCGGGAAGGAAACACAACTCAAACTCGTCAAAAACAACGTCTCGGTCTAATGTCTCTTATGAATGCCCTGACAAGACAGGATGACACAGTGACATTTCTTTCTCCCTTTCTCCTCCTCCAGACCATGCAGGTGTCTCCTCTAGCAGAGAGGAACTGGGCGGATCTGTGTTCAGTGCTGGAGGTTGTGCTGGAGGACCAGTCCCACAGGGAGGTGTTTGCGTTAGAGCTGGGTTCTGGAACCGGGCAGCACATCATACGCTTTGCCCAGAAGATTTCCTTCATCACCTGGCAGCCGTCAGACATCAAACAGGAGTGTTGTGACAGGTGGGTGCACTGCAACCTCTCCTATGATCTTATAAGAGAGGACTTGATCACATGGCTCTCTGCAGTACCAATACAGTCTATTCATTGACAGTACATTTGTATTCATTGACAGGATGCGCATTCGCCAGTTTAGTTTGTCAATATAATACTAAAAAGTGGTTTACATTACAGTTTAGAATGTATGAATGTGATTTGATTGATTGGATTGAACAAAAATAAAAGAACTAAAATATATAGGCAGCAAAACAATACAATAGAAATAACATATTAGGGTAAAGGGTTCGAAAAGGGCGTAGGATGAAGTACAACTTTTCTAGTCCTACCCCCCTTCTTTTATACTTCATCAATCAACTTGTTAAAAAATAATGAGAATTCAAACAAAGCAAGAGAAAAGACAACAAAACAATATACAAAACTACAAGAAAAAAACCCAATGTGAGGTTAAATCTGCATGATTGTCTTACAGTATCAGGGCCTACATTGCTGCAACTAAACTGAAGACTGTGCTGCAGCCTGTTCACCTGGATGCTAGTGAGCCCTGGGACAAATGGACAGGTCTTCCTCGCAACTCCTGGGATGTTGTCATTGCAATCAACTTACTGCAGTACAGCTCTTTCCAAACAGCAGAGGTACCTGGTCGTTTTAAAAGTACAACTAACTAGATAAATTGCTTGAAAATAAGTTATGTTTCATTTTGAGTTGTTTTGACTGTATCCCAAGGGTGTTTTCCGCGGTGCAGGTCAGATCCTCCAGCAAAATGGCATTTTGCTAATATATGGGGTATGTGCCTAGTCTCAAGTTGAATAATGAACACATATTGCAGTTATTATACAAGAAGAAATTATGACGCTATGAAACAGCAGGCTATAAGAACTGTACTGTTCCTCCAATAACATCACAAACTACTTTCCAGGCATTTGCCATCAATGGCATCATCACGTCAAGCTGTCATGAAGACCTGGATGCAGAGCTACGAAGGATGTGAGTGTGGCATTCACAGTCACTAATACACGACAGAACGTGTCTGGTCTTCATAGCTCTGTCTCGGGTTCTGCTGGCAGGACGTAAAGAGATTAACTATAACCTCTATAATCACACAGGAATCCAGAGTGGGGCCTTCCAGACATAGACGTGCTGTGACAGCTAGCCTATGGGAACGGGATGCGTATGGAGAGAATGGTGAGTCCACCAGCAAGAGCTTGGTATTGTCGTAGTTACAATATACCCTTGGTTTAATTCAACATTGTTTAATTTCCAGATTGAGATGGAAGATTACAACAAATGCCTCATCTTCCGAAAACTTTGAAGAAGCTCAAATGAAATGAAACTGGACTTAAAACATAAGTTGTGTTCATTGTGGGGATTTTTTAGTCCCAACTGTAAGTGGCGTGAAAACAGATTACTTCTCTCATAAACATGTTTTGGCTTTTACACTTAATAGGAGTTTAGGGATCAAACACTGCTTATATAGAAACATGTATAAGTGTGACATGATGTAAACACATTGTATTAACATGAATAAAGGCTGTCATTATACAGTATGCCTCTTTATTTACAGATCCAGTGGAGGGGTAATTAAACAAACAGGGTGAAGCAGGTGGACAATAAGAACAAGATATTTATTAAATATAATCTTAAAATTTACTTTAAAGTCAGACAGATCATTATGATGGAATAAAGAAGTTCACAGATGGCAATTTATGGGTTACAGAAGTCACTGATTCGGTGTATGTTACATACATGCGGCACATCATGTTCATCCTGCCAAGCGGTTTAACTTTCCTAAAGAGCCCAGTGCACGTTAGAAAACAACACCCACCTATACTTACTTTGGTGATAACCTTACCTATGACACAGTAACAATCAAATGCACAGGGGATTGGGCACCTGCAGGTAATTATAGGCAAATGAGCTACACTTGCTATCAGCTGATTTATGTCTGGATATGATGGTACTGAATGTTAGGTGACGCAAGTCATTTCCATGAAGGGTCAAAGAATGCCATTAGAGATGGTGGGCATAGTGGGTTGTGGCTTTAGTATCTATATGCGGTTTTACTCAATAATCTATAACCTATTTAAGTATATTTAGTGAAAATTAAAAACAGCTATCTTTGTAACTCCCACCCCAAAACGTAAAATCCCTGCTATGCGTTTTATCACTTCAAAAACTATATTGAGACAATATTTCAAGCAGTGTATTACAAAGAAATGCCAAAAGGGGATGACCTTACTTTGTGTGTGTGTGTTGGGGTGGAAGCTAGGTTTGGAATGTCAAATTGTGTACTTGATGGGAGATGTGGGTTAGCATTTTACTGTGCTTTCTCTCACTCTTCATCCACACACCCACAGTCTCTTAAACAGCACATACAGATGTCGCTCAGTCACCACCAAAAGTCTCAGGATGAGTTGCAATACTCGCGTTCATTCCAGAAAATAATTACAATTTAAACACATGCAAATTTTGCTTTAGAAAAATACGAGACAAAGGATGGTTACGTCTTGTCTTTCACCCCCCCCCCCTCAATTTGTATCATATTTTCTTATCCGTCTTTAACTCTAATACCATGGACTATTTTTGAGCTTCAGTAATTTGTTTAACAAGGAAATAGTACGTACATAGAGGACCAAGCTGGAAAGAGGGAGGAAGAAGTTGAGAGGGTCTGGGTTATGGTGCCCTCCCATGCTCTGCTTCAGTGAGAAAAAATGGGGTTGGCTAGGAGGGTGAAAGTTCTGCAACATCATCACAATATTTTCACATTGCCACAACATCACAGCAAGGTGGAAGGTAGGAACCGCATGTTTCCAGAGAGTCCAGGGAGGAAAGGGAGAGACCAGAGGAAGAAAGGGGGGGAGGGGTGTAGTGTGTTAGATCCTGCAGGTCAAGGCTAGAGTGCGAGCTTTCAGTCGAAGGAGATGAGCTGTGCCTCTGCGCTGCCTGGGACAGCCTGAGGGGGCTGCTGCTGCGCCTGCTGCTGTGGGCCACCAGGGGGCGCCATCTACCACGGAGAAATGCATAGGATGAGATAGGAGGATGGAGGTTAAAATAACATGCATGCTGAGAAAGAAAAAGATAAGGATACAGGGTTCATACACATTTTGACCAATGGGTTTCCAATGGAGACTTTTCAATGACGTTAAACCGAATTTCCATAACCAAACATTGTGTGAAGTCTCGGTGTATACAAGAAAAAAGTGAGGATAAAATGTATTTAAACTAAAAATGAGAATTCCAAAGCATCCACCTTAAATGACACAAATGAATTATATTTTGAACGTTACATAACTTCTTTTAAAAGCATATGAATTATTTTAAACTCATCGTAAATGAACGACATGAACATATTCATGAAACACATTTCCATGACTTTTCCAAACCTTTTAGGATTTTATATTTTCAAGCACTGTTCAAGGCCTGGAAATAACAATGATCAAATTACATAAGTTTTCCAATTTTTTTCATGACCGTACGAACCCTGAGAATAGTAATGATTCAGTTCATTGTGACTATGGCTTAAATTAAAATTTAAAAACAGGTCCTCATTAGAATGCTTCTTTTAAAAGGCTTCTTACTACCTATTACTAAAAAGGAGAGAGTAACTGACTTACCTGCTGGTACATGGGCTGCTGTCCTGGCATGTAGGGCTGTTGCGGAGGCATATTGGGGTCCTGTCCTGGCAATGCTGACATCATGTTCTGCATGCTGTATGGCTGGTAGCCCATGTAGCCCATTCCATTAGTGGGGGCTGCCTGGGACATGGGGGGCATACTCTGGGCCTGGGAGACCACATTCTGCACAGCATACAGAAGAAGAGGAATTAGGATATACCCTTCCTCTATTATTCACAACAAGTAGTGAGCAGAGAGTGAAAGTGGGCTACATGGCCCTCAGAGCACACCTGATAGCCCTGTGTGGGTGTGGGTTGGTAGTTGGAGTAGGCCGGACTAGTGGTGGGAGGGGCCTGACCAGGAGGAGGTTGCCCATTGGTGCCTGCATTCTGGTACATGTACGCATTAACCATGTTGGGATCTAGAGTAAGGAGAGGCAAACGATCACACATGGGAAGACTCATGAATTGAAATATGCCATTATCATGTCAAATGTGTGGTGCTTTGTTGCATGACATTTGTTATAAGGTAGTGTGGCCAAGTACATATATATTATCCCCATTTTCCAACAGAGTATTTCAAAACTTTCCTTAAATCTGTTCTTCCCATACTCTCTTGTTGACCTCCTCACCTGTGGCAGAGACGGGCATTGCCTGGTACTGCCCAGGTGCAGTCTGCCCCGGCTGGTTCATATAGACGTTGTGCATAGGTGAGCCCTCCACAGAGCCGGCAGGGCTGAAGGTGCCTGGGTAGCTGGGTGGTGCGCCAGGCTGGTACACCACCCCTCCTGCCACATTGGGGGGCAAGGACTGCATCTGCACCACAGCACATACAGCTCATCAATCTCAAGCATACATTCAAAAAGACTCCATCGGAATAGAGTATTTCAATATGCTCTACAATGATGGATTAAGTTATGATCAAATGATGAGTCCTTTGAACTATATGTGATGTGTGACCTCTGATCGCAGAGTCAGTTCCATCTGAATCTCATCACAGCTACGCGAGCGCCTGTTTAATTTCAATGGGAAAACAACATGACCAATAACATGTACTTCTTCTTCTTGTGGTGAGCATCAGGAAGGACGGCCCAGGACGGGTTAAAAGTGGAAGAGACATTTCACGGCCCCCAGTGTGTGCATGTGTGTGGGCGTGTTGGCCACGTGTGAGCATGGGTTGTGTGTGCCTGTGACTAATGAAGACGGCTTGAGCCTGTCCATTGCTTTTTTAGCAACCGGTTACTCCTTCAAAGTATTTAGAGTGAGTAATAATTCATATGAAACACGTATGCCTCGTTAATGTTCTGTGACGTGGAGTTTTATACGATGTGTGATTGCTTCCTACTAATAAATTAAACATGCCAAAAATAACACAAATTTTATTTGGTTAGTTGGCTCTAAATCTCTTAGCGATTAGTCAAACTGGCTACGGTGGATAGGTTAACAATAGCCCTGTGCTATGTTGCACTACATTGTCAATAAACACAGAGCTCATTGGCAGGGAGCAGAACTGTGACAGCCTGATAGTGGCCTACCACTGTCAAGCGGCACCCGCCGTTAGGAAACCGTCCGTGCCGGTGGAACACGAGCGGCATACCACTCTGGGATCGGCATATGCTGCTGAACCACTAGTGGCAAACCATCAGCCACTTTTCAATCTCCG
This sequence comes from Diretmoides pauciradiatus, assembly GCA_900660315.1. Taxonomy (NCBI): domain Eukaryota; kingdom Metazoa; phylum Chordata; class Actinopteri; order Trachichthyiformes; family Diretmidae; genus Diretmoides; species Diretmoides pauciradiatus. The sequence goes on from CABFOS010118995.1 coordinate 6,662, forward strand.
CGTCACTCCAAATTAGGCTATATACCATCATAAATCTACATGACCAAAAGGCAGAAAGCAACATTCACTACTGTCTAGCCATCTAAATGCTACAGGGTTGGGTGTGTGAGTGCAGGATTGGGGGTTATCAAGTGGTCTCCTTCCATCACAGATGTTCCTTGATTTCGGCCCAATATACCTCCACAAGGCTCAACAGTGATTTTTGGCACCCCAGAATCACCATCCATACTCGCTCCCAACACCAACTAAAACTGCTTACACTCCTCTGTGTACCTATACCCAGGCGTATCCCCAATTCCCAACATTACTCAATAATTTCTGGATTTCATACTGATTTAAACAACAATAAGCTAATGGGACAGCTGACACTGCTGGCTTGAAGACTCAGCAGATCAGAAACCAAATTCTATCAGTAAACAATTACACCAAGAGCTCAGAACAGTGTATCACAGCTCAGTCCAGCGAGCAACAATCCTATGTTACGTAACTCTTGTCTTAATCATATAACATCCAAATTTCAGTCTTAGCTATAAGATGATATCTACTAGCAACCAACATCAGCTAGCATGCTACAAACAACTAAAGCTAACAAGCCAACATATCAATATTCTAAAGAATCAATATACCAGCAGCCATGCTACTACCACACACTCTGTCAAATAGCATGCTAGACACACAGGCTGACAAGCTGGAATAAAAACAGGCCAATACGCATCACATATGCTACTGATAAACAGCCACAACAACCATGCTACTAGCAAACAATAGATAAAACATTTCCATCTCCAAAGAAATCAATGTACCAGGCCAGCACATGAACTTAAGAAAAAAGCACAAACATGCTTTAGTCAATCAAATGGTTAACTTTAGACCCTACAACACTCAGGCAACCTACATTGGGTATTTGTGCCCCCAGTCAGTGTTTATTTATTTATTTTATTTAACCTTTATTTAGTGTGATTCCTTTTCTGCCAGATCCACTGACTTTGCCCATGAATGCCTAATTCACCTTCACCTAGTAGTCCTAAAGTGGACTTGGCTACAAAACTTCAGCATCAAACCTCCAAAGAGCATAGTCTTGGTTTCCAACCACATTGCTCCGCCTCTGCTATCAACTCAGTATACCTAAGCATTTTCCTTTTATATGACTCATCTACTGCGTCCTACCATGGCACTGTAAGCTCAATAAAATATACTGTGTCTCTGACTACAACACAATGTATGCCCTTACTGTATGTGAATATCACAGGAAATGGTGAGCACTATCAACTTTTTCCCCAAATCTACTGACATTTGCCAGTCTCTACCCACCCTTAGCTAGCGTAGGCTAAGTCACATGGAGACCTAGGAGACAGCAGGTTTTCATTCCAACTAATCACTTCACAGGGTGATTTCACTATCCATATCTTGGATATAGTTTAGACTGACAGATGATGGTGGAGCACACAGCAGCACTGCAGTTAGTAATATCAGCAGAATCATGGGTGTGGCCGGAGAAAATCGACAGTGTGTACCTGGGCGTAGGGCAGAGAGAAAGCAGGCATTTGGGCCCTCATCTGGATTGTGTGTTTCTGCTGTTCCAGACGCATCTGCCTCTCCTTCTCCTGCTCCTGGAGACGCTGTATGGCCAGCTGCCTTTGCATCTCCAGGTACTCCTGAAATACAAGAAAAACACTCTTTGTCAGTCACTCTGGCAACACACAATATATCAATATATATATATTCTCATTGGAGAGCTTCGTGTCGCTACCTGTTTCTTCTGCCTCATGATCTCCAGTTTTTGTGCCAGCTGGATCTGCCTCTGTCTCTCTGCTTCTTCTGCGGCACGGCGCAACTTCTCACTGTGCTCGTCCCGAAGGGCGTTGAGGGCTGCCCGAGCATCACGCACCTGAGCTAGCTTGTCCTGCAGCCCCTCATAGTACACTGCCAAGAACACACAGGGCGAGATAGTTCAAAGGGACAGTACTCACATCTACAACTAGTACTCACAACAACAACTAGTACTCACATCTCTTCTCATCCAGCTGATTCAGGATATCCAACAGCTGTGGGTGCATGTTGTTGATGGACTGGAAGAGGGAGAGCACGGCACTGTCATTGGTGATGCTGCGCCCACGCATGTGGTTGCTCTTCATGCGGTTTAGGAAGGTGGTGACAGCGTTCTGCAGAGCCTTCAGGAACTGCTCGTGATTCTCCTCTGTCTCACCGTTCTGGTACTGCTGCTGAAGGGGAGGGAAGCGAAGCACAGAGTGTCATTTGTGGTATGCTCACTCCAGTTCAGCTAGTAGGAAATACCAAAATCTAGACAGTGAAGCCTACACTTAGCACTAAGATTTAACATACCTCCACTATGTTGATTGGCTGGACAGGGGCATGACTTTCCACAGGCTGACTGATTGGCGGCAGGGGCTCAGCCAATGGTACAGGGGCAGGGGCAGAGGGGGTGGGACTCTTGCGAGCCTCTTCCTGTTTCTTCTCCCAGTATGTTCTGTTAAGGTAACGGGCCAGCTGGAATGGAATAACATTTATATAAGTATCATTAGTGTACTGTAGAACTTCCATTAGACTACAATAGTTGAGACATTCAAGAAGAATATATTAAATGTACCTCTGGGTCCACATCTTCAGCTGATGGCGCAGAAGAGTTCTGGACAGAGAATATAGTAGATATTACTCAATGACAAAAGACAGCATATTGCAATTAACTGCTACATAATGAAAAAACCTGTGAACTATGGAAAATATAATGTAAATAATTTAGTTCATTAAAAATAAGGGGATTGTGAGAAGTCTTACCACAGGGGAGGAGTAGAGTGTGCTGACTGGTGGTGCTGAGGAAGTCACTGGGGTGGGCTCAGCTTTGGGATACACTGAGTACGAGTTCTTCTGCCTCTGTAAATACGGACACAACCATGCATGAATTCCTCCATATACATAGGTCACAGAAAATCCATTTTCAGCCCTCCAACCCACCATCCTCTCCTTCTCCTCAGCCTCGCTTTGGGATAGGGCAATGGCCAGCTGTAGCTCCTCCTCCTCTTGCAGCGCGGCCTCATCTCTTTTGGGGGGCATCTGCTGAGACAGGGGAGGGGAAGGGAGGGAAAAAGGAACCAAAAAGTGGAAAACACCACAGATGGACAGGTGGGGGGAGAATAAAAATCATCTTCCAAGAGCAGGAAAAAGACAAATCAATCCAACTGTGTTTTCCTAATAGCGAATCCTAAGAGCAGACTGCTTTTCTAAAAACATTTATGTAAACCAAGAACCCTAAAAATTCACCATCAACCTACTGTCAAACAAGGACAGCAATAACATGGTTCCTACACCTTTTCCCTTTCAAACTTCCACACATTTTCAAGACCTTAATTTCTTGACTGATTGCTGTTCAATGTGATGTATGCCAATAGTGGTTGGGTAATATGACTTGACAATTGTGGCCATATCAGTCTACAACTGAATATTATTAACGGCAACAAATATCACAACATGTGATATGACAGCAGGTCTATAATTAGATAAGCATGTGTAGTTATGTGTATCGAAAGGGAGTAGCGGTATTCTCCCAAACTTCATTTTTCATACTTTTTAAGACTTTTCAGAACTGCATAGGAACCCTGTAATGACTATGTATCACACTCTGCTTCATCACCATTCATTTTCCAGTGGGGAGGGTCATGATTTAATCCTTGCTCTACTGTCCTGATGGAATCCCATGTTGCATCTTATCTACCAAGAGGTAGGACTACTTGGTCACAATTCACAACTCTGTCCAATATAGACAATGACTGTAAACAATTATAGCAAGCTAGCAAGCTATGGGACTGAATAGACTGTATGCACTTGTTAATTTTGAAAAAGCAGTGTACATTTGAAGCCTTTTGACTCTGGGCAGTGAGTGGCCATACCTCTACCAAGTGTTTCTTAGATCAGTGGTTCTCAACTGGTCTGGCCTTGGGACCCATATTTTCCCATGGTCATTAGGTCACGACCCACTTTTATAGAATTCAAACCAAGAAAATGTATTCATCATAACTTTTTTAACATAAAATAAACAAATATTTTCATCCCTGCATTCAGAGCACATTACTCTAACAATAACAAATAACTGCATAACTGTCTTTACACATATAATATGACCATCTCTCTGAGTAGATCTACTAAACAGACTGTTTTCACTTAACAGGTATTTGGGGAAGATAATGAGATAGTCGGGGATGAGCTTTACTCCTGATAAGAGTTTCAAAGTCTGGGTACTTTTGCATTCAAAAAGGTTTTTTCGCGGAGTGAGGGACCACTCACTCACCCATTCAGAACGAGTCAGCGACCCACTTTTGGGCCACGACCCACCAGTTGAGAAGCACTGTCTTAGATCATTACCTGAGACTGCTGGGACAGTGGGCTGGTCAGGTACTCTGGAGGCAGCTCAGCTGGGCCTGTAGTCGGGGCCTTCCCCTCAGCTTTCCTAGGTGGGGGAGAGAGGGAGGGGTGGCTGCTAAGGAAAGGGGATCAGGGAGGACAAACAACCTTGTGAATCAGCAGAGGAGTAAAAGCTGTTTGAAACATCAAACCAAAACAACACAGCCAAACAAACTCAGGTACCACATGCCAATAAGCAATGCATACATAATCAGACGGAGAGTGATATAAGCTTTGACAAGGCAATGCATGAAACTATTAGCCCTAAAGTAAGCAGCAATGGCATCTTACAGGCACAGATGGAAACAGACTAAAAACAATGGCTACGGATACAATATTTTGAGCATATGTTTAAGTGAGAAGTCAAAGTATAATTACAGTGGACGTCTGATGTACTATCCAGATCCAACAAACTTTACACTTACAGATTGGTTTTCAAGCATTCATTCTCAGTTGGGGGCACTCACTTGTTTAGAATCTCGAAGCAGGGCTCACAGACACGCACTTCTTTCTCAATGCCAAACTTTGGAATGGTTGAGTATTTAGAGGAGCACTTGCCACAGAAAATCTGGCCACAGGCTCGGCAATGGTGCTGGAAAAGCAAGATGCAGAAAGCAGAAAACAAGGTCAAATACGCATGCACTAAAAATAGAGATACCACATACACAGCTATATCGAGGAAACTATAAATTGTAAGCTAGTAGCCTAGATTCGTGAAAGGCTAGCCCACCTTTCTTGTCATAACACCAAATTGAACTCTGCAACGGTGGCACTCCTCAGCATCAACCCAGTCTGGGGCCTGGATAAGGCACAGAGACATGACACATCACTGCAGACATTACCCAACAGACCTAACTTGATTTCAGTGATACAAGAGGAAATGTCTTACTCTCTCAGCTGCAAACATTGCATCACTCTCCTTAAACTCAGGGAACACATGACCTGTGAGCAAAGGATAGAAATAAACATTGTAAATATGTTACTAGTGAAAACAAATCCCAAACAGTAGGTTATTAATGTGTAATGGGTATGTAACATAATGCACAGACTTCCTACACATGACTTTTCCACAATAGTCTCTAGGATCAATATTTGTCATTGTAGCTGTTTTAAAAATTCTAAAAGTAACACTTCTTCTGGAAAAATGAAGCCAAGAAATGTGTAACTGGGTCATTATCCCTGCAGAGACCGCTAGACCTCCAATACAGGCTGGCTTGACAGAAAACAACAGACCGTAAGAAATAGAAATAACAAATACATTTGCATAATTCTGGGTCTTTTTTCCAAAGTCACTTACCTTCCACCTTCATGATCTGGTAAGTGTCTTGGACCACCTTGTACTTGGGCTCATTGCGGAAGGCGTGGGACCAGGCCTGGATCAGGTACAGGATCTTATTTCTGACGTTTGGTTCTGTCTGCTTCTAGGGGTAAATTAGGACAACCTAATGAACGCACAGCGCCTCTTTGCTCCTAGATGGGCATTTCTGAGCTATCATGCATATGTAAGGCTGAGCTGTTGAATCATACAGTGTTTTATTCTCTCTAACTGAGAAGAACTGAGGTGGGAAGTCCCTTGCTTTGGTCTGACAAAAAAATAAAAAAAATAAAAACAACATGTGACCAAGCAGTGACATCACCAGGAAGTCAAACCCGGCATGAATGGTGTGAGCCTGTGTCACATGATAAAGTGAGGATCCAATCAAATATTGCTAACTCCCACTGTGACGCAACTGGCTGCCTGGCCGCAGCAGCAAGTGGTTATCGAGTCAAGAGTGAGGGTAGGAAAGATGATAAGGCTTCTAGCCAAATTAAGGTCAGAAAAATGACCCAGACACATAGATCACAGAAAACATTAATAGTACAGTGTTTTTAATGAAGATTAGTTATCTATGTGCAGCATTTTTAGGAGGGCAAGCAATAATGTTAACCAAATGTCCAGCTTGTATAAATGCTTCTACCACTCAGGTCGGCATTCCACAACAGCTCCACAATGAAATGTCAAGGTCAAAGGTCAAAACATATGCACATTTGTGGTTGTTGTGACATTGACTTAGAATTTGAATGGAGTAGGAAATGGGCGGTACAGCAATGAATAAAGCCAAGGTAACCTTAAGTAGATCCTTCAGCTCCTCCATGGTTTGTTTACTGGCCACCTCATCGTGGACTGTCTGGCCACAGTTCTTCACTACTGACTCCAAGACCTGGAGGACGACGGCACATTAGTTTCAACTACACCTATGATGACATCCATAGTACAGGCTGACAGTAGCCTGCTCCCAAGAGTGGTTAATGTTATTGTGACAAAGTGGCCCATTGTTAAAGGAGAAACATAATTTCAGAACAATAAATAGATCATCAAATGTAGGCATGCAGTAACTAATAAGGACCAGTGTCTATTACAAGAGCTGAGGCATCATTTTCCACTGTAGGCCTATCCTACCTCAAGTGCATAGAGGGCCACATGTGGATTTTTGTCATTCAGCTTCTTCTTAATGGCTCCAATAGCATATTTTGCTCTGCAGAGACAAAAAAACAATAGTCAGAATAAGTCCAGGTGCTAATTACAAAGGGTTATAGCCCAGAGTTGTCTTAATCAACCATTTTAATTGTTTTTTTGTGCGTGACTTTTTTCTACCTAAACAGCTAGGTAGGGACATGAATGTAGAGAGTGGGCGTGATCACTCACTGTGTGTCTCCTTGCCGAATTAGATCACAGATCTGCAGAATAGATTCCCAGTCTGTTTCCAGCAACAGTTGACTGGTGGCTTTATCTGGAACAGAAGCATAGGTAGGTAGGTAGGTAGGTAGGTAGGTAGGTAGGTAGGTAGATAGAAATTTATTTCAAATACAATTATAATACAATACAAATAGAAAATAATATAAAGTGCAAGCTACAAAACATGCAGCCATAAAATATAAAGTGAAAAATACATATATATATATAAATAAACAATAC
>CABFOS010118998.1:0-12019 GCA_900660315.1 Diretmoides pauciradiatus
GTAGAGATGAGTAGGTGAAGGGCAGACACACCCAAGTCTACGCATGTGATCCTCATCCTGTCTAGTGCACACACACACACACACACACGCACGCGCACGCCGCCCTATCTTGTGAGTCATGGACTAAGCTGTGGAGCTGGGAGGGATGCAGACATACAGGGCAGAGGGACTGAGGTCTGCAGTGTCTCTACTCACTGCAGCTCAAACACAAGTTGCAAGCCACCCAATCCCATTTCCAGAACCCTCCTTACACCCCACCCTGCATAATGCCATTGTAAACTATCACACTCAGACAATGAACACCGTGTATGTCGGTGTACCCCCTCATAGCTTTACTTTAGTGAGGGAGAATGTGTGGGTTGCATGCCTCCTCTTTCTCTTCCCCACATCCTCGTGACTGAGGGTGGTGGGAGAGAAGAGGCTGCAGAGTTATTCCTCATGTGCCCAGGAATACAGTAAGAATCTCAAATATGTGGCTGCCATCCCAGCAGAGCACCGAACAGCACTTTAAAGAATGATAAAGCAATATTAGTGCACCACACTCGGATGGAAAGTAAAACATTTTGCTACACGGTTCAAAGCCAGAAGGTTGCTATACTTTTACTAACTAATGGGAAAAACAGATGGAATGACCCCCAGGGCATAGAAATATGTTTAGCTATGTCACCACTGACAGCTACAAACTAGAGATAATAATATAAACAGACTGAAGGTGTGAAGTGTGTGGCATTCAATAACAACACATTAACACCTACATTATGGATGAACGACCGCAATGTGTTTTTCACTGATAATGCTGCACTTTTCAAACCACCGCTTACTGCACTACCACTCAAAACATACGACATTGTGAGCACGTAAACACCAAAATATGACACACTCAATCATGTATAGTCTCGTTTTTACTAGATTTTATTAAAGACTTAAAAAGAGTAATTATCAATGCAATAATAAAAATGCATTGCAGCCTAATTTCATAGTAGATCAAATAGATTACAGAAGATCTCTTAAGAAGAGTTTCGCAAACGTACAATTCCTTCTGCTTGGCATGAACAAAATTTACAATGAGACATGGTCTATAAAATGTGAATCAACCAGTCCCTCTGTGATTCTCATAGTCATACATGTACCTACAGTATCAGTACTACACTTTTCTATTCGAGCAAAGGCTTATAAAAGAGAGAGTGGTTTATTCTTACAGTCAGAGACCGGATGCTGTAAAAACCTACTAAACCCAAAAATGTACAACCCTCCATGTGGACCTCCACCTTAACTACCCTCAAAGGAAATGGCCCACCTGGATGCTGGCAATCCCCTTCAGCATCCACTCATTTAGAATTAGTTTTTGTCAGTGTTAAGGTCAACACTACAATGGGGGAAAGATTAATCAAACTCAACCAAACAAACACTGCTAGGTAAAACGTCAGGACGACCACCTGACTACACTCAGGGGGCACATTCATTCAAATCCACCCTGATAAGAGATGCTCTGGATTGGTTGGCCGACTGGTGTCTGGTGTGTATCTCCAGCTGTTAACAAAGCTTTTTCATCTGTGATTAACTAGGCAGACCCTGGTGCTGACAAGCCACATCTGGGGGTGATTCTTTCAGATCGCCGCTGGGTTTAACTTGGAGATGCAGTAAGGTAAGGGAAAGCCGCTCCACATAGCAGGAAGGTTGAAGCAATACCTGTGGGGAGATGCGGAGGCGTGTGGCTCCATTGTAAAACAGTAAGAGCATCCACTTTCACTCTGATGTAAAACTGCTCTTCTTCCCCTCGATAGGAGACTTTGACTTTGACATTCAATCAAGTATCAGATATGAATAAAATGAATGAAAAAGCTTCCTTGCAGTCTCTGTACCTAGTGTCTATAGGTAGTGTGGAAGTTATTGATAACTATTCTACATTCATTATGCTAGTCGAATGAAGTGAGTCTGTTTCGGATCAAGAGGAGCTGGGACTAGCCAGGCTCGGATGTAAAAAGGAGATATCGGTATTTGTCTTCCTTTATATGTCTTTGCAAAGTTTTCTTCCACAGTGAACTGCTGAGTGGGCTGTTTCAAGGCAAAAGGGTCAGCCATCCCATTAGCCTATTGTTGTCAAGATTAATGCTGAGACTGGAAGTTACTGATGAGATGTTGTAGGGAAAGTGTACGCCTAATTGTAGGTGCAATGCCAGTGTGGTTTAAGTGTTGTGTAGGTGAGTACAGGTCTGTTGTGGAAGGAAGTGACTCTGGGAAGCCAGACTGTACTCTTGAGACATCTCTAGGTAATTAATTCAACATTTATAATAGCGGGTGACATGCCCATTCTCACCCACTCCCCTTTCCTCTCACATCCACGCCAGGTTTCTATAGGCTCTCACCTTAACAGCACAAGGAATAGTTACATGTGATCCTCTGGACTGGTAAATGTGATGTCCTCTCAGTCACAGATCGCTGTTGTACCTGTGTGTGGATAGCACAAAAAAAGATGTGCCTCTAATAAAGTCTCACTCTATTTACACTCTTTGTGTTTTACTTCTGCTGCTGTCTTTGCTGCAGTGCTCTGCGATTGGCTGAATACCTGTCTCAAATCCCTTTTATGCCGTCTGGATGAGGAGCGCTATTGGCTGCTGTTCCACCTCCGCCCACCCCCCATCGCCGGCCTAGATGAGCAGGCAAGCAGATGCGTGCATGAGGTGGGGCTGTTCTCCCAAAGAGGAGGAGGCATTCAGGGCCAGGCGAGGTAACAGAGTGCCAGCATGGGGCACGGTGAGGCTGGCTGCTTGTAACTACCACCTTCCATCACTTTTCAGAATGGAATAAATCATTATAATGTAAACTCATCAAGCAGCATCAAACTGGTCTGGGTTAAAAGAGGAGGAGAAAAAGGAGAATACACTTAAATAAATTATTTTCTGAAAATGTAGCTGATTTGTCTTGATGGTTGTTCGCCGTATGATGAGACCAGACACTGGACCAGACACACGTTCATTTCAATCAATATACATCTCTGCAGAGAAGTGTGAAACCTATTCTGTCCCCCTGCTGAGTCATGGCCTCTCTCAACCCCTCACCCTCATCCAGCCCTCCCCGACCGAGGAGACTCACTGATAAGCTCCAAACTCACTTCAAGGCAGCACATCAAAGCTTAACAGGAACTGGCTGGCATCCCACATAGACCTCACAATGACACTGTGGTAAAAGAAATTAGGTCATGCCAATGCTGCGAGTCACATCATGCGGTTGTAAGCCACACAACCTAACACAAATACACAAACAAACACGCACAAAAACACACTGTGTGAAGGGAAGGTGTGGCTATCAGCTTTGGAACTTTGTCTACAGGGGGGCTGGCATGGGCGCTCAGTGGTCTGTCACATCGTCACGTCTTGCTTTACAGTTAGGGATGGTGAAATGGGAGTGGAGTTTTTCTGCAACACCCGCCATTGGTGCTGCTGCTGCTGCTGCTGTATACTGTATGTACAAGAGTGGGTGTGACTTCCACCTGCAGGCCAGCCCAAGAAGTGAAGCTCGATAAAGTCTGAACTCACCGTGAGGACCAGGGGTGCGCTCATTCCCATCCCTCCCATCAGTTTACACAGCCACCTAAAGGACACAAGAAAGACATGTCACAAGGGAAATAAAGGAAGTAGAGAGGTGTTATCCATCAAACCATCAAACTGTTAACACAAACGCTATGATGACTAATGATTTTGTAGCTCTGCTTTCGGTCTATGTTATCAGCAGTGATAAAATGGAGTCTAATACTTGAATCAGAGCGACAGTGGTTATTTTATAGAGAGAGGTCAGGATTCTGCTCGCAGTCTTACGTAAGCAGGTATATGGGCCAGAATAATAGTATTACACATGAGATTGCAGTTCAAACAGGAGTCACGGTGGTAAAAGCCAGACCGATGCAGACTGCGGCAGTGAGTTTTCAGGCTGTGGCTTCGTACACATACACACAAAAGACATTTATGCCCCTGAGTGCATTCTAACTTTTTCCCCCCATCAGTGTCTCTTCCTTTTCATCAGCAGTTCTGTATTCTATCCTGATGTCTCCATTGCCACATTTACTCTTCCCCTTCCTCATTTTGAGTCTGTGTGCTGTGATAGAGATAACCAGACAGACAGACAGACAGACAGACAGACAGACAGACAGACAGACAGACAGACAGACAGACAGACAGACAGACAGACAGACAGACAGACAGACAGACAGACAGACAGACAGACAGACAGACAGACAGACAGACAGACAGACAGACAGATAGATAGATAGATAGATAGATAGATAGATAGATAGATAGATAGATAGATAGATAGATAGATAGATAGATAGATAGATAGATAGATAGATAGATTTAGTCTCTTTCTCTCTCTACCCTCCATTTCATTTGGTTCTTGCCAATTTGTCATTGCCACTTTCTTTTTTTCTGTCTTGCTCTGGAAGGGTGGGATATCCGCATTGGTTGCTATGGCACCAGACAGCTCCTCATTTCCTCAGACAAGGGCTAGCGGTGATTGTGTGTGTGTATGTACTGTATGTCTGTGCGTGTGCACATACTGTATGTGTGTCCACATGTGTAACTGTGTGTGCAAGGTCTCCTGTGTTTCATGTGATGAGGAAGTAATCATCATCAATGTCTGTGTTAGGTTTTCATTCAGAGTAATCACTGTTAGGTCTCATTGAAGATTCATGATGAAGGTGTTTAAGCTGATGAGTTATCTTAATTTTATTCATGAGATCTGAAGTAGGTTACAGCTGGCAGACAATCCTTTGGTTTTTCAGATTTAATTTCTATCAGTCTTCGTTGTCTTTCTTTTTAAAAGATTATTTTTAAAATATATTTAATAGACAGATGCAGGAAATATTGGGTGAGAGAGGAGGGATGACATGATGTGTCATAGCTCCTTCGAACCCAGGATGTCACAGTTATGTGGTATACCCCCTAAACCACCTAGTTTCAGTACTAGTGCAGTGAATGTGTGTATAGGCACGTGCACATGTGGGTCTGTGTGACTGCATGCAATACATTTTCCCTGACACATCTTGGGCCACTCCTTGTTGACCTGCCCTGTCTGCTGTTTTCACTCCAGCAGGGGGCACTGTCTGCCTGACACTAAATGCCTCCCCCTACACCCATTGAATGTCTTTATAAACAGTGAAAGATCTTCATTTTTCAGAACACACTTACTGACCTCGCCATTTTTGACGAGTACAGACTTTACTCTTAACCCCTGAACACCTGCCTGAAGTGATTAAAACTCCCCAAACCTCCCAAAATGTCAAGTCAAGCTCCGCACATCAGTATGTATATATTTATATCAAATGACAGGTGGGGGGGGGGAGTGAGTAACAGCAGAGACATTATGTCAAGTTTTTAATTGAAATTCAACATTTTTATTGATAAATATCTATGGCTCAAAAACAAAACTTTTAACTGATATCCATTAGAGTCCGTTTTAAATGTCATTAGAATTGATTGTGGAAACTCTGTGACCCATCAGCCGCTGTCACAGTTCATCATAACCAGATGTAACGATTTCATACAACAAGGTGAGATCACACAGGAAAGCAATATTTTTAACACTAAGACCTGATGAAAGGAATTTTCTCCTATTTCAACTTCAACTCAAGAGAAACCAGATAAACTCATGTTGATCTCACTCTCTCCTGAATATGAGATTAGAAAGGATCTCAAAGAAAACTCAATGATGTTTTCTGACTCAAACATGAACCGTTTTCACATCCTGCTACATTTTCCTATTGGAGCCATGGAGGCAGCAGCCATATAGCAGGAGCTTTTTACCAATATGTCACACATTAGCATTTTCACATTCATCTCATCGAGTCTCAAGGATTAATGATCTCTATTGTCTCCTTTTTGCTTCTAAGGGAGTTTAGAGAAACATTTCAGATGGAGCAGATCACTTTCTGCGATGAAGAAAAGACGCATGAGCAACAATTTTTTCCTCTGGGATCTGAAGCAGAATCTCAGGGCCTGGTACATTACATTAACTGCTTAGAGATCCTCCAAACGAAGAGATGGCTGGGAAGTGTCGAAACTACGGGAACTAGCTGCTCTGACAGCTGGGGTGGTAAAGAAAGGGAGCACTTAAGCGTGCGTGTGTGTGTGTGTGTGTGTGTGTGTGTGTGTGTGTGTGTGTGTGGGGCGGTTGCGGTACTGGGTGAAAGAGGTGTGTTTTTTCCACCCTGAGGGGCCTCAGGCTGGGGTAGGGTGAGGCGGAGCTTTGGGGAGGCGCAGCATGGGGCGGGCTGTTTCAGCTGAACTCAGTGCACTGTAACAGCGCTCGGGGCGGGAGGTCACAGAGTCCAGCATTCCTCTAGAGCGCTGTCTGTTTACACGACTGCCGCTGTGCAGGGGGGAGGTGGCAGCTCTGCATAACTACACCATCAGATAACACTCACTGCTTGCATTTATGTACATCACCAGCCAGGGAGATAAGGATCCATTATTCATTGTTTCAAATGTGGGAACGTTTTCAGAAATTAAATAATATTTTTTAACCTGCTCATTCATACACACACATTCATGAACTTAATTAAAGAAACTTAAGGCTTCTGGCCTCAAAGTATGTACATTCAACTGTTTGTACAGTAATATAGCACAGTGATATATTGCATGCTGCCCCATATCACCCTAGTGTAAATCACATGCAGAGATAGTGCTAAGCCTGGGTGAACTCAGCACAACCTCCGGCTGAGCAGTGATCAGTGAGACTGGAGCAGTGATGGGAGCCACTTTTGTGAGCCACATCTGGTACCTGCCTATATGTGTGCAGTAACAGATCCGGTGTTTAAATTATTTATATTTTATTATTGCATCTCAGTCAGATGAACATAGTGATAGCAAGAGGTCTTGTGCAATGCTCTTTCTGGGTTTACTGCAGCCTCTATACATGGCACAGGCAAATATCATGCATAATATATTATATACATTATATCAGACTTGTAATTATTCATTGAACACCAAGCTCTTTTGAAGGTTTATTTTAACAATTAACTCAAATGTAGGATACATTTAGCCTTCTATGTATACCATATATATACTACAATGCACAAAATATAACTCTTCATTCTTATGAGAACAGAGGCCCACTCTTTTTTTTAAATGATACATATATCCAGTCATAACGTTAGTCCATGTAAAAGATAGAAATAGGAATCTTCTGGTACCAAATTCTGCATGTTATCTCTACATTAAGTGTACTGTATGTAGAAATACACAGCTTCCAGCCCCTTTTAAAGTAACTACGTGGTCAAAAGTAGCATCATAGTCGCCTGTCCCTGGACTGGGCTAGGCCAAACCTGAGCTGAGATTATCTAGGCTCAGTTAGGCTAAAGAGGGCTGGTTTGGCCTTGTCTGAAATGAGCCAAGCTTATCGGGTTATTTATGTAGGAATGGGTTGAACTTGGCTGAGCTGAATCTCTCTGCTGGGCTCTCTGCTTGGCTGACCTTGACCTTGGCTAATCTGGGCTGAACTTTGACTGTAGCTCCTCTGTGCTGCGGCTTTCACATCCCAGAGCCTGGAGGCCAGCTGGTCAGCTCCAGGGGAGTACAACAGAGATGGGGAGTGACACCCAAGCCCCAGAGAGACAGTGCTCTGACTGTACTGTGGACTAGGGAGGGTGCTATGGCTGTCAAAGGCCCCATTGTCTGACAGGCCAGCATGGTTTCACATGCAGCACATGATTCTCGCTGTGGGTCTGAACTGCAGCCCAGCCTGACCTAAACTGTCCGGGAGGATGTAGCTGTGGCCTCCCTGGGCAGGTTAAAGTGTAACCGTGTCCGTGTTTTCTCAGGAAAGTGTGTTTATCTAGAGGACCAACACGGAGGCCCTTTTGTTTAACTAAGTAGAAAGGCTCGCCCTAAAAGTAAAGCTCTCTGGAAACACACAGGAACCAGGTGGCCCTTCTCTGTTCCATTTACTGCTGGTTATGTACAGTGTAGATAAGTGTGTGTGTGTGTGAGTGTGTGTGTGTGTGCGTGTGTGTGTGTGTGCGTGTGTTTTAATGCTTGTACACATCTGTGAGAAGAAGCATAAGACAATGCAGATACATAGAAAATTAAAAGGTCAGACAAATCAGTCAGGACAGAGGAAACCTGGGATGGGATGTTTTATCCTGAACAATGCAAACTGCATTTAATGAAAGTGCACACAAATTCTGAAAGCCAGAGGCACCGATCCGCTATGCGGAGAGTAAAACAGCTGCAGCCAATTAAATGCAAAGTAGTATGAGGTAAATGATCGAGCACAATGTGGAGAGGCGTGAAGGCATTATCCATCACCAATGACTACACGGCTGACTGAGGCTCAAAGAAAAATGTCAAACCTTGAAGATTTTAATACATATACGGCTTGAAGGATTTCATTCCACTCCTCTTTTCTTTTTTTTAAAGAAAAAATTCCATGAGTTCTTTGTTCAATGTTTCAGAAACACAGAGTATAATGGTTTTGTTACATTTGTATGCAGATATCTTACAACTAAAAACACAACTAAAATATTATGTTATTGTGAGTTTTTCGACATCAGGCTTGACCAAACTGGTAAAATGGTAGTGCTAAAACTAAATTAGGATTTACTTTTGGTAAAGTAGGAAAAACTGGAAAAGTCTACTGTGAAAACATTCAGAATATGTGCTGTTTTCAGTTGGATGTGCAAGACATTTGAGACATTCTCCAGGGTTAGGATCCTAACACACCAAGCAAACCGTCAGCCGTCAGCCCTCGTCGGGTGGCCGGTGAGCATCTGTGGCATTCCGTCGGCCATAGTTTGTGTGGTGTGTGCTGCACCGTTGGCCCTTCTTCAGCCCTCATCATCTCATGTTGGCGGCTTTTAGGCAGATTCAGCATGTTGAATCTGCGGTGGAGGTCATCGATGAGAGAGAGCTCTCTGATTGACTGTTCAGCTTAAGCGAATCAGTGCACGATAAGAGAAACGGAAGTGAACAAAGCAAGCAAACAAAACTCTCAAGAGGGCACACACAGAACACACCTGACAACGCCAGTGCCAGTTGCAACTTTTTATCAGACTGGGGGGAGGAGGTGGGTGAGGCATAGGCTGGATACAGAGAGAATTGAGTTAGAGGACTCACTCTCCCTGTATCCAGCCAATTAAAGCTGATTGCAGCCGGATCCCTTTTAACCTGTGTGTGCACGTGTGAGTTTTTGTGTTACTGAGTCCGATAGGAGACAGGAGGTCTGTAGTCGGACTATGGAGCAGAGAACAGTGAGATCGGCGGCTACCGTCCCTGTTCCTGGAGGATCCAGCCATGAGTATGCAAGAGCTGGTTAGTCGGGGTTGGAGCTGGCATGCTCCTGGCAGACTGGCAGACTGGCCGGCTCTGGTGCTCCGTGGCTGACCTGCCGGGACGGAGGGGCGGTGCGCCTTCTGAGCACAAGATCGGGGCATTTATATTGACTGTGTGTGAATAAAGTGGACTGCTGGGCTATTGACTCTCCTCTCCTGTCTTGTCTCTGTCTGCCGCAGCCCCGGTGGTAGCACAGACCCAGCTACACAGACTATTAGTGCTACTTTGTTTGTTTGTATTTCTGCAATCCTGGGTCTTCCAGGTTTCTTTTAAGACTAACAGTTAGTTTACCAACTAACGCCACCCACCTCCTGGTATGGAGAGTTATTTCCCCTGACGCAGGCGCAGAACATACGCGCATTAGAGATGGACGATTCATGAACGATATAGGGGTTTTTTAACAAATCTGTTGAGCAACCTGGTACGTACGGTTCGTAACTGCGAGTGGATTGTTCATTTCGTTCTTGGATTTGCGGATGAGCATTGCTTCAATGATCCGGTATCTATGATCCGAATCAGCGAGTATTTCATTCTTGCGCATGTTCGGGACTCAAAATGTCCATGATGTCCGACCAACTGAGACCTACTAAACAATTTGTTACATTTCTAGCTGGTGTGTAGATGTGTCTGTACTAAAGTAGATCGTCAGACACAGGAGCATTGTTTCTTCATGTGCCAAAATAAACCTAATTATGGTGATGATTATGAAAATGAGAATGTTGGCTAAGATGTAGTGTGAAAATAAATGTAATTTTAATGGTAATCTGTCATTAAAAAATATTTCCCTATGGCCTTGTGTACTGCAGGCAACACTGTGATCCGACTGGTACGACACTCTACATGTTGTTTGTGCATGCGCAAATGAACGATCCGTGATCCAACTCGAAAAGACTCGTTCATTTGAGTGAACAAGATCCGAGTCCGAAAAAAGATCCGAACTTCCCACCACTAACATGCATGTCGGCCATCAGCTGGCTGTAAGCTGTACTGTAGTCCTTGCGATGTGTTCAAGTGTAACTTTTACAGCTAGCATGAGGCGGCGTGAAGCAACAAGAGGCGACGCACAAGATATTTAAAATGATTTGAATCTCCTGATTGTACAGGTCAGTCAGACTTGACAGAAGTTAAAGTCAGAGGCATCAACTTCATGTTATCCTAAAAGGCGTTTGAAATATTTTTGTCTCAAACCCGACAACACATTGATGCCAAATATACTATATATTTCCAACCTGAAAATGTTTAGGGAGTTGGCATGATGCAAAAGTTAATGAAAAAGAGCTGTTTCAGGTAGGGATGGCTCGATACCACTTTTTCATTACCGATACTGCAACCTTGAGTATCTGCCGATACCAATCCGATACAGTCTCTTACCCTCTCATAAACAACTAAACTGTTAATACATTTGTCTGGATGCACTTTGCTTAACTTAGCCACTTAAAAAACACCATGCTCAAACTGTGAAACAAATGTTCTAGCTACTTTTCATGTGACATGCTGACTCCTGACACGTCTCTCTTTACGGCATGTCGCTCAAAATTTAGTTAAGCATTTACGTGATAGTTTAGGCTAATGGATCGTATCGGATTATACTTTCTTTTTTTTACCGATATCCGATCCAGTGATTTTGGCCCAATACCGATGCTGAGTATCGGATTGGCGCATCTCTAGTTTCAGGTAAAGTAGCCAACAATAAGAGGTACAGTACGTCATTGTTAGCAGGTACGTTGCAGTTGTGGTGTATACATTTCGGGCTGATGTTCCTGAAAGTCAACACATCTAATTGTGAGGCCGCCCGGGTAGTGTAGTGGGGACATCTACAGTAATTGTGTCAACTATAGTCAGACCAATTAGATGTCACTTTTTCAAAATGTTGTGTAGTTGCTTACACATAAATATAGAAATCTATGTTTGCAAAGCCATAAATACTGTAGTACCATTTGTAAAATTCATACTGTATTTTAAGAGTCCATGTTCATATTTCAGAACAAAGCAAGACATTTTTTACTAGATTTGTTTATTAAATTGTGTTCTGCAACACACTGTGCTTATGTCAAATGGACAATTTTAGGATATCTATTTAAGAATAGAAAAAAACAGGTGTCATTCATTCAGGTGTGACAGTTACTTCTGTCTTGCATTACATGAGAATTCAAATGTGCAAAAGCAAAGGCTGTAGTTGATGCTGAGTCTCGTTCGTTCGTTTGTTCGTTCGTCGTCTTCCGCTTATCCGGGTCCGGGTCGCGAGGGCAGCATCTTCAGCAGGGAAGCCCAGGAAGCCCTCTCCCCCGCCACTTCCACCAGCGCTTCCGGGGGAATCCCGAGGCGTTCCCAGGCCAGCCGAGAGATGTAATCCCTCCAGCGTGTCCTGGGTCGACCCCGAGGTCTCCTCCCGGTTGGACATGCCCGAAACACCTGCCCAGGGAGGCGTCCGGGAGGCATCCTAACCAGATGCCCGAACCACCTCAACTGGCTCCTCTCAACGTGGAGGAGCAGCGGTTCTACTCTGAGTCCCTCCCTGATGTCCGAGCTCCTCACCCTATCTCTAAGGCTGAGCCCGGCCACCCTGCGAAGGAAACTCATTTCAGCCGCTTGTATTCACGATCTTGTTCGTTCGGTCACTACCCAAAGCTCATGACCATAGGTCAGGGATGGAACGTAGATCGACCGGTAAATCGAGAGCTTCGCCTTCTGGCTCC
>CABFOS010119000.1:0-19423 GCA_900660315.1 Diretmoides pauciradiatus
ACACACACACACACACACACACACACACCATACCCCACATTGAACACGCCCCTTATCCCTCCCTACCTCCCCTGGAACCAAGAGCGCACTTAAAGGAAGAGTGAAATTAGGAATTAGTAAATATTCAGAAGTTGTGATAATCCTGATTATTTTGCTAGCCATAGTGATATATTAGAACTATAGTTATTAATCACACAAACAACATAATTTTACTGCAATTCATACAAACAACAACATTTCAACTAATGCTTCAACATAGCTGATGCTCCAAATAAAAGATATATGATTATACAGTAGTTGGAGTTAGGACTTTTGCCAGGTTTTGTAAACACTGCCTCCTCTCTCTCCATCCTCTCCTTTCTTCCCTTCTGCCCACCCACTTCCATCCTACCTTCTTTCACTCCTCCCAGGTATATGTGACGGCTGAAAGTCGTTTCGCCACCCTGGCCGAGCTGGTCCACCACCACTCCACTGTAGCCGACGGCCTGGTCACCACACTGCACTACCCAGCACCCAAATGTAACAAACCCACAGTGTACGGTGTGTCACCCATCCATGACAAGTGGGAGATGGAGCGCACTGACATCACCATGAAGCACAAGCTGGGAGGAGGCCAGTACGGGGAGGTGTACGTGGGAGTGTGGAAAAAGTACAACCTCACGGTGGCTGTCAAAACACTCAAGGTTAGAAGGTCCTCGTGTGGTTTTGATTTGATTTCACAGTACTCTGTTTAGCATTGGTAGTTATGGTCATTCTCACAACTCCTTTTGGCTGTGACTGACAAAGCATGAACAAACCCATGGTTATAGATCACCGCCTGCAGGTGGACTTTGGTACAGCATGTGATTATTTTTCATGTTTCATATTGTTCAGTTCAATTAAATAACCTTTCTTTTTTTCTTTCTTCTTCTTTCCATTTTCCTAATAACAGGAGGACACCATGGAGGTTGAAGAGTTCCTGAAAGAGGCAGCAGTTATGAAGGAGGTCAAACACCCGAACCTAGTTCAGCTACTCGGTCAGTACCTATAGGTTACACTGACCATATTACAATGGAGAACTTCAATGCCAAACTTGGGTTCAAATTTAGACATGAATTACTACTAGTAATTACTATACCACCTCAAAGCGTAATTCCACCAAGGTTTCTTAAAAGAAAAAAGACAGGAATGACTTAGGCTGATACATTGGGCCTCATTCACGAAACTTTTCGTAAATTCTTCGTAAATTTCTCGTATATATGTGCGTACTAAAACACCACCGTGGGATTCATGA
Organism: Diretmoides pauciradiatus; assembly: GCA_900660315.1. Lineage (NCBI taxonomy): Eukaryota > Metazoa > Chordata > Actinopteri > Trachichthyiformes > Diretmidae > Diretmoides > Diretmoides pauciradiatus. The sequence continues at coordinate 1,274 of CABFOS010119000.1, forward strand.
AACATGCGGGAAGCCTCGATTTGTTTGTAGAACAGGTGTATCCATGATGAACATTTGTAAATTGGGTGCGCGTGCCTTTTGAAGCCTGTTGAAGCCGACGTAAACACCTGTTCAACACCATAAAAGGCTGCAGACTGAAGGGTCTGCAAGTAAACTGGCCAAAATACGGAAAAGTGTTGAGCTCATGAAAAAAAACAGCGGACTTTTCAGAAGCATAAGCAGAGGAGTCACAAGAACTTATAAAATTAAAGCATGGCAAGAAATTATTAATGCTGTCAATGCTGTTTCAGCAGAAACACACACCGTTGCTGAGGTAAAAAAGAAATGGTTCGATATGAAATTAGATTGCAAAACAGTATAAGGAGAAGTAGGTGCATATTATCAGCCACCGGACGGCAGGATACTGCCGCTATCAGACATGGATCAGAGGATCCATCCCATAATAGGACGACTAGACACTGTCGGGTGTCTGGTCAGCATTGGAGTCAGACACAGATCAGATCCAGGCTGCATCTTCATCAGATGGTAATGACTGTAACTGTATTTGTAGACGTTCAGTCCATGTGATCAACCCACTGCAAGTCTGATAATCTGGTATCGTTATGAATACGGACAATTAGGCAAATACGCTGCTGCAGCCCATTAGGTCTTTTATTTTTGTTAAAAGCCACTGAAAGATTTAGTTGTTAATGAGATCTGGTTACTGGAATTGATTTAGCATAAAGAATAAGGCTTCTAAGAGCTTTCCCGCATGTTTACAAACATCCGAACAAATTCCCACATTCTTCCAACCACTCGTAGGTTTTGTTCGTACCACAGAACAAATCCAGATACAAACAAGATTGAAGAATCAGACTGTGTTCATAGAAACGTTTGTACTAACGCTTTACAATCAAATCTGATCGTACTAACGTTTTGTGAATGAGGCCTATTGACTCTGGTTATTTGCAACTGTGCTCTGACCTCTCTGGCCCTACCACAGGTGTGTGTACATTGGAGCCCCCGTTCTACATTGTAACAGAGTACATGCCCCACGGCAACCTGCTGGACTACTTGAGAGAGTGTGACAGGGAGGAGGTGAACGCTGTGGTGCTGCTCTACATGGCTACACAGATCTCCTCCGCCATGGAATACCTGGAGAAGAAGAACTTCATACACAGGTAAGGGGCTGTCTGCATGCATTTAAAATGACTTTGGTCTGGGAAGAAGGATGACTGGAAACACCTATACTGCCCACAGCAGGGCCAGGTAGACAGAAGTGTAGGTGCACGTGTGTGTGCATATGCATGTTTCTCCTTTCATGTGTTTGAAATCTCATATTTCACATCAGTCTAATTTCTAATTTCCAGGGACCTTGCAGCAAGGAACTGTCTGGTTGGGGAGAACCATGTGGTGAAGGTTGCAGACTTTGGTCTGAGCAGACTGATGACTGGAGACACCTACACTGCCCATGCTGGGGCCAAGTTCCCCATCAAGTGGACCGCACCAGAGAGCCTGGCATACAACACGTTCTCCATCAAGTCTGATGTCTGGGGTGAGCAATGCACACATATGCAGCATTCATTTGTTCTGTTACAGCTTATTTCCATTATGCTTATGTTTTATTTTCCATAATCCTCTTTGCTACAGCATTTGGAGTACTGCTGTGGGAGATTGCTACCTACGGTATGTCTCCGTACCCGGGCATCGACCTGTCTCAGGTCTACGACCTCCTGGAGAAAGGCTACCGCATGGAGCAGCCTGAGGGATGCCCACCCAAGGTCTACGAACTCATGAGGGCATGTAAGTGGTAGTTAATTTACCTACCTCTATCTAATCCACCGAATGGTGGCACTATGCTTGGAAGACGTAGATAGATCTTGATAGACCTGGGTTTGGCTATTCCTTTCTCTTAGATTTCTCTCAGATTTATTTTCCGTCCCACCTCTGTCTCTTGTGATGATAAAGAATAATAGCGTCCTTTATTTTTCAAAAAGGAAAAAATGGCTTCCTACAAACCATAAACCCTTTCGGGACCTATACAAAAATCACTTCCAAATCCATTTCAGAGTCATATTTAATCATCGAATATAGTCAGATCTTGTATAACCTGTTTTTGATCAATTTGAGTGTGACAAAATTAATTAAATGAAATGAAGAGGTGCATCTATTTATGCATATCTCTGAAAACAGACTATAACACGCAATTATGCTATGTACGAGTAACTAACTATGGTTTTCTGCGTCTGTCTCTCTTCCAGGTTGGCAGTGGAGCCCATTGGACCGACCCTCGTTTGCTGAGATCCACCAAGCCTTCGAGACAATGTTCCATGACTCCAGTATCTCTGAAGGTACAATAGCATGTAGCTCATCCCTCAGTTGGTATGGAATTCAACTGCCAATCTTTTTTTCAGCTCAAGATGTACTTTCATTAAGCTTCTAAAATTAGTAGCACTAATGAAGCTAAAGAGGCAAATGCACCTCTGATCAGCCTTCTTGGCTTCTTTAATGAGACAGATGGAAGGCCTAGATTTGAGGAGATGAAATGTTAATGATCCTTGCTGGGAAATGTGGTCATTATAGCAGCAAAGAATAGGATGTAGGTAAGAACAGAACAAACAGAGTATTGCAGATAATACAACAAATAATTGCAACAAAAGAGGTGAGAAAACCCAAACACACTCAGCTAAAACCCTCTATTTAGTGAGGGCAGTCACTGTTTTATGCGTATGTTTGTTGTTGTGGGTTTGGATTGTGGTTGCCTTTTATTTATTCCAGTTCTCTTTTATGCATTGCAGAGGTAGCAGAAGAGCTATGCAAGACTGCCTCTTCGGTTCAGGGCGGGCCACTGCACTCCTTTGGCCACGACATGCCCCTGCTGCCCTCCAAATCCCGCACACTCCGCAAGCACACAGAAAACAAGGAGAACATCGAGGGGGGGCTCGACGGAAGAACGGACCATGGGTCACACAGTCACTCAGGTACAGCCAGCCATGCCTACCAATCAGGTGCAGCCAGTCATGCTACTGCAGGTACGCAAGACCACGGCCATTCAAAGAGCAGTTGGCTGCAGCGTCGCCGAGCCCGCCGTCTGAAGAGAAGGGGGGCCATCTTCCTGGCCGACTGATCACCCGTCCCAACACCTTCCTATAGTCACAGCGCTGTTCTAGTACATGTCAGTGCTTTTGTAGGGTTTGAATACATGAAATCAGTAAAGCATACAACAATTGATTCCCCTATCACAACTTTGAACCAAGGCCTCATTAGGTCTTTTTGTATTCATTTGTCTTGTCTATTGCCTGTCTGTTATCTCTAATTTGAATTAACATTAGGAATGATCTGTCTCATATTCTGTCTTGTCCTATTCGTCCCATCAATAATTGGTAAAAGGTTATGGATTAAAATTGGCCATCCGTAATATTGTCTGTTGTTTGTTATGCTTTATTTATTGCTATTTGTTGTGAAAATAAACATTTTCTTCAACTGTATGTTTACTTGAAAAACATTAATTGTATAATCAAATCTTCCCTTTGTTTTTCCATTTTCTGTCACTTAAACGTCCCAGTTAATTGCTTAATGAACTTGTATGGTCACAGTATTAGTGAAAATCAAATAGCTTTCCCAAAGTCATAAACACAATTAAAAGATTTCAGGACAAACACCCTGCAAAACAGCTCCTTGTTTTGTCGCTGAGGTAAATCAGAAAAGGGTACACAGGAAAAAATGAAAAACTGAAAACACAGCCTGCATCTTTTCATTTCATGTTCAATCACAATACATTGATTTATAAGTATATATTGTCAATGTGCAATTATGTTTAAGTGTATATGGATTAGATAAAGAGAGAGTTGTTTCTTGTCAGAGATATTGAGAGCGTACTACTTTCCCTGCCATTGTTCATTCTACAGAACTATCTTATTGATGTAAGCAATAAATATGGAAAGGTCATCATGATGAGTTAAAGATCTGATGAGAGGAGAAGTAGATCACCACGAGGGGTTGAAAGTTTCTCCGCATTAGTCTAGTGGGTGTAGTTGGTTGCCACTGCTACAATTTCTTTCCCACTATTATCCCCAAGGCACATTCTGGTTAGTAAAAATTGGATTGATTTAAAAACTAGCGTAGGCTAACAGGCTACTAAAGTGTCCATTCCTCTTAGAACAAAGTTATGCAACATCCTTCCTAGTGATGGTGGATGGGCAGTTTTCTGTTTGGCATGCTTACTCATAACAGTGATGTCTGCTATAATGTTACTCCCTCAAGTCTATTCATCTTTTACAAGCTTTAGTTGTAAATCATTAGATTGGCGTTGGTGTGTATGTGTACACAACTGGTATTGGCTCCAAATGTTCCATTCCCTTTACTGAAATGCTTTATCTCCATTCATGAGTCCCCAAGGAGGAAAGAATAGCTATTAGTGAGAGACAGAGATAATAGAAATCCATCTTATTACGACTATACAGTTGCCTGACAGAATGAGTGATATTAAAGTATACAGGAAACCCGATTGAGCCACTAAACATATAAACCTATATCTAGCTGTGTGTTAAGTGCCCATTAACTGAAGGAAGGCATACATGTTTCTACTGAATACAGTCTTGCATTGGCTTAACCCATTCTTCTCATCTCTTTCAAGGTCTGGCTTCTACTCTACTAGGAGGAGATGGGCGATCAGGAAGCTCCCCAGCTCTACCCCGAAAACAGCAGCCACGAGATAAATCTCCCGGCAGCCTTTTGGAGGATGTTCAGGACACGGGCACATTCACACGAGACCGGAAGACCGGCTTCTTTAGCTCCTTCATGAAGAAGAAATCATCCTCCTCTTCTTCTTCTTCTCCGTCCTCCCAGCTTCAACAGAACCTCCCGACGCCCCCCAAGAGGAGTAGCTCCTTCCGGGAGATGGAGACGCAGCCTCATAAAAAATATGAACCCACGGCTGCCTTCAGTGCTCCTCCTCCCCTGCCCCAGTCAGACAGTCTGGGGGGCTTCTCTGCCTCTCCCTCCCACTCTCACGGGGAACCCACCCAGGCCCAGTCCCGCTGCTGTGGAGCTACTTTTGGACAGAAGCCCTCAAGTGGGGGCCCTGGCTCCCAGGTGGGAAGCAGCAGCAGTTGGGGGGGTCTGGCTGGCTTTTTTACTCCTAGACTCATCAAAAAGACCTTAGGGCTACGGACAGGGAAGTCGACCTGTTCAGAAGAGGGTGGAAGTATAGTTGGAGGGCCCAAACCCTTCCCCAGGTCTAATTCTACCTCCTCCATGTCAGCTGGGCTGCCTGACTTGGAGCGCATGGCTCTCACTTTGCCCAGGAACCGCAGTGCTAAACCCCCTTTGGAGAGGACTGCCTCCACCACCTCCCAGCCAGAGAACGGTGCAGCACGGCCCTCAGAAACCCTGCTGAGGAGGATGGATGAGGGGACAGCACAGATCAGGGAGAGGCCCAAAGCCAAGCTGCTACCCCGGGGCACAACAGTTGGGATGAGGGCACCAGGGGTAGGGGGTGAGGCGGGTGAACTGGACAGTCTCTCGCGGGTTAGGGAGGGTAGAGAGGAGAGTGGGGGAGGGCAGGACAGGCAGCAGGGGTGGTCGTCTCCCTCTAAGACTTCTGGTTTGAGTATGTCAACTTCAGCAGGTGCCCCGACTCACAACCACAAGGTCCCGGTCCTGATCTCCCCCACACTGAAGCACAGCCCAGCGGACGTGCACCTGGTTGGGGTGGACTCTCAGGGGAACCGCTTCAAACTGCTGTCTGAGCACCAAACAGACCGAGACCGGCCACGACTGGTCAAACCCAAATGTGCTCCTCCTCCCCCTCCCACCCTGCGCAGCCTCCAACACTCATACAGCGGTGATGGAGAGGAGCAGGTAGGAGGCACACCTCTGGAGGTTAACGGAGACACATTAAAAGGTCATAGGTCAGGGCGAACATCAGGAGGAGCGGCGACGGGTAGACCATTAGTGCCACCACCACAAGTGCCTCCTGCACCTTCCTCCTTTTCTTCATCTTCCTCCTCCTTTTCCTCATCGTCCTCTACCATCAACAACAACACTCCCACCAAACTGGCCAATGGGGCCACCACCACTGCCTCCTCTTCACACACAGCACCATCTGCTGGTTCCAAGGTGGCACTACGGAGGACCAGGCAGCAGGCAGAGAGAGTACCGCTAGAGCGGATTAGCCGCGAGGCCCTGCTGGAGTGCGCTGAGTGCCTGAGCAGTGCCCTCCATGCCAGCTCTGAAAGCCCCTCCAGCAGCCAAGTGCTGGACGCTGGCCACCAGCTGCTAGACTACTGCTCAGGCTACGTGGACTGCATCCCTCAGATGAGGAACAAGTTTGCCTTCCGGGAGGCAGTGGGGAAACTGGAGCTCAGCCTGCAGGAACTGAGGGCATCGTCGTCTGGAGGCGGAGGGTTGAGCAGTCTGGGGCCCAGCCCTGCCTTGGACAACCTGCACAGCTGTATCAAAGAAATTAGTGATGTAGTGCAGAGGTAGCCACTGTGACAAGACCAACCGTCAACTCAACTACCCAACAGACTGCTTATATTCCCTTTTTTATGTTTCTGGTTCTAATGACAGCTTTTTGAGGGACGAAATGAGAGGAATCTCTAAAGTACCTCAGAGAAATCACTACAAATTGTTTATCTTTTTATTGTTTACAGAAGACCGTTTGATAAAATGCCAGTGTGGACAATAGTGTTGCTCTGACCTGTACATATGAAAATGTTCATACCAAACAAAATGTGGTTTAAGTCACACCTTGAACTGTTTTTACCCCTTGTCTCCACCTGGTTGTGATAAAGGCCTTTTTTGTTGAATGAATGTGGAGTGTATCAGCTGTGTGTAGCCAGTCCAGAAAGTAGGTAAAGAACAAGCTCATTCTTTTTATCTGTCAGTCTGTCATACACTGAGCAAGAATGGTGGTGGTTGTGCCCACTAAGCGCCTGTTTCCCTTACTAAAATTAAGCAAAATGGTTCATGCATTTATTGGGATCATCCACTGGGAGTATTTTGTTTTACAGTACAGTATTTAGTTCAGAGTTTGGGAAATTGAGCGACCTAAAGCCATTGTAATCCAACCAAAGGATTTGATTCAGTTTTGGGGTTCACTATTATAGTGTTGGTGCAGATTGTTTCTCAAATCTCAATTTCATTGATTGCAGCTGACAGTCACTTTTTATTGAACAAAAGAAAAAACGCTAAATGCTGAAGAACCCCCCCCCCCCAAAAAAAAAAACTGCCTTTGTTGATATCTTGTTAACAGCTTGACATGTTGGTATGTGGTTTTGTACCTTGTTTGAAGTCTGAGAATCATCTCACAGTTGGATTTTTTTGACTGTGACATTCCTAGAGATGAAGAAAGATTGGACAAGGGATCACTTACTCTCCTCTGAAAGTTGTATTCATTTGACAAGCATGTAAATAGGCTCAAATGAAACGTGAAAAGCTTACCATTCGAATACCAAATACATGCTTATTTGACAGAAAAAAAAATCACTTTTAAACAAGAAAAGATATATTTGCAGTTTTTACACGAATCAATTTTGTTTCTCCTCCACAACTACTAAAACCTAATGAAAGAGCGTCGGGTGTTTTATCACATCCACAGCATTTATCTTTGTTCTGGTGACTTGACTAACATTCTCACCTTAGCACAGTGCCACATGAACGGGGCAAAGTCCCCAATTCTCTAAAGCATTTCAATATCTATGTCCAGTTGTCCTTGCACACTACATTTCCTTCTTGTATATTGGAAAGTAGAAGAGTAGAGTGAGGAGAGAGCAGCACAGGGTAGCGCACGAGGAGGTGAATTGGGACAGTATTTCTATAAGTGTCCTTCTAAGTATGGACAGCTCTGGATTCCCTGTAGCCTTGTCGTGGCCTCAGTGCCTCAGATTCTTCAATGTGTGAACACTGCAAAACACAGCGACCTACTCACAGTAATCACACAGTACTGATCTCTCAGCAAACAAACTGCAGTATGTCTTCAGCACATGAGCGATTTGTACATTATTTGGTTCAAAGAAAAATGCTTTTTAGAATGTCTTTACGTATGAACTTGAATTTTAAATTATTGTTTTGTTTATTAAAAGCACAGACCTATTTTGAAAGAAAACAAATTATGTAAATATTTGATTTATTTCATATCCAGGAAACTACGTTTTATGTGTTCAAGAGCAATGTTTTTGACTGAAGAGATGTATTGCAAGACTGAGGCCCAACCCCATCTGAGTATCTGCTTTATGAATGTATTATTCTTCTGTTCTTCAGTTCTGAACCAGGTAGAATGTTCAGCTGCATGAATCTTGAATCTCTTCAGTTGAGGAAGAAGGTGCCATTTTGTTTTGCCATTTATTGGCCCCTAGTTTTAATTCTGATCACATTAAGATGTAATAATTGAGTGAATTGGGTCCTGAAACATTGCTCTGTTTTCTGAGCACATGTTGGCCCAATATATAACATTTTACAAACAAAACTTTGCACCGTGCCGGTCGCGCATATGTACACATACAACACTTGGCTTCCATATCAGATATTGCCACACACAATTGTGTTTTTGCTTTCTTTAAAGAAAAAAAAATTTACTCAAATCTAAATGTACACTGGATAACACATTGATTCATTGACACGTTGCATCCAAATACTACGAAATCTAACAGTTCCATGTGTAAACACTATAGGTCTATAACACTTTTGAAATGTCTTGATGACACTTAATAGATTTCCAGGTATCAGCTCTTGTCCTTTTTGTGGTACGTTTTAAATCCTGCCCATTAGTTCCACTTCATTCAGCATGTGTGCCTCTGGTCAGTAAAATCTCCCAATTGTTGCCAAACAATTCCACTGTGAGGTTCAAATAAGATGCCGTTATGTTTTGTTTTTTTGCTACAATCCAGTGATATTTTCCTCATGATTCTTGGTGCCTTTTTGTGAACGAGTAGTTTATGCACAGTGCGCTGTCACTGCAAGAATTAACAGGTATGGCAATGTGTAATATTGCAGCATTAAAAACACTGCGGTATCAACTAATGCTTGCCATGAGATTGTGATAAGGTATCACAACAACATGCATTTCTATGATTGGGAGGTTTATAGTCAGATTCAAACTTGAAAAAGGAAAGTGCAATTTGTCTACTTAGATGATTTATTTGGATATTTGGTTACTTAGATAATTTATTTGTGACCAGAAGATACTGTTAGTGCAGTTGCACCATGTAGTGTTGCATCTCCAACAAATTGACACAGGAGTCTTTCTGGTGCACTAAAACCAAACTGCTCTGTAGTCTCATGATCTGATCACTTAAAAAAGTATTTCCAACATTTGCTGTCTGTGATATTCTTCACAATTGCCTAGTACCAGTTTGGCCTCTTTGCCTGTCTTGTTACCTTTTGCTTTTTAGTGCATCTTTCTTGTGGAGCTGGTTTCCCCAAAATACATCAAGCCTTATCAAAATATAATCTGCCATCAAAGGTAGACCAGAATCCAGCGCAACACGTTTACAATTTGGACACGTGTAAAGACTGACAGGTCCATCATTTTTCATATTGAGGAGTAAAACGTGTATTCAGTCATTGATTACAATATCAAGTAATTGATTTGGTGCCAGCGTTTTTTCCCTCGAATATGATCTCTGAACCCATGGTATTTTTAATATTTGAGCCGACCACAAATATCCACATTTTGCTCATCCTCATGATCAGTCTTTTGCATTATCATTATTTATGCTGCCCGTATTCATACTGTATATCTGTTTCTTTTCCTGTCTCCCTGTTTGATCAGAACAGTGCAGGAGAACATGTATGTACACATCATTATACCAAAGGCCACTTCTTCAGTTGTACGAGTGCAATGAGAACCGAAACACACCATAAAAGAATATGTGAATCTAAACAGGGATGAACAATGGCAGAGATGTTAACATATTAACTTTTTTATTGTACAAAATATATATTTTGTGTGTTTTTTTAATTTAAAGCTCACATATGTTATATTACTGTGAAGTTCTCCTTATCAGTGTTAAACTTATTGTAAATAATAAAGATATTGATGAATACTGTGTGTTATTTGATTAATCCTTCATCTGACTGCCTGTTAGTTTTAGTAGACTGCTGTAAATACATTTATTTTCCATAATTGTTGGAGCATTCAACAGAGGTGTGAAGGAAACTTGAGATGGTTATTAGAAATTAGTTTTAGACAGGTTCAAGGTTCAAAAGTAATGAAGATTTTCAAGTTGACACTGACACAGCTTTGTTTTCTAAACCCATTATGCAATAGTCTGGGAGGTGTACCCATGTATATTAATATTACCATCCCAGCATCTCTGGTATAGGGGCTGCTTCCCCCTGATCAGCACCATCAGTCCTGGTGACGCCTGGCTGCACGGCATATCCGACTCCTCCCCCATCGTAGAATAGTGTAAAGATGGCGTCCATCATGGAGGGGCCGCTAAGCAAGTGGACGAACGTCATGAAAGGCTGGCAGTATCGTTGGTTTGTTTTGGACTACAATGCTGGCTTACTGTCATACTACACGGTAGGTCATTTGTCGTGCTTTGTAACTGCTAAACTGATAAGTGCAAGAGAAGCGACTGTAGAAGTGCTTCTGGTTGTCAAACCCGTGGGTTAAGGGCCTAGTGTTTGTCAGGAGTTGGGAGTCTCAGCTGGCAGAAAGGGGCGGGCATTTGTTGTGATAGAGCTCTTATCAACCAATCAGAACGATGCCCGAGGACCAACTGACGAATCAAGTGACAGTATTGCATCCGCTTCCTGTATTCAAGATTCCAGAGTAATTAGCTAGCAAAAGCTAGTAGCAAAGATCAACAATACTATCAGACTTCTCGCCCCCTTTGTTGTAAATACTTTGCTGCATTCATTAATCGGGCCTGAAACATGCAACACTTCCCTGTCCATATGTGAGAGCCCGTGTTTGTCTCTGGTACATAAATAGCAACCCGAGACTGAGTTGAGATGTAAGCTCGTTGGGCTGCTAGCCGAAGAGCTAACATGACAGCACGGGAGGAGACAATTGTTGCTAGTTTGGTAAATGTCAGGGAAATTAATGAAGTTTTGCACTGATTTATACTATCGAAAGTGAACCAGGCTGATCACATTTCAGCTGTACTAGTGTTCGTGTAGCAGTCAGTAACAGCCAGATAACAACAGTGCGCATCGTGACTGTTTGAGACGTCAAAACAAAGCATTGGGTCATCTCGCCCCTTCATCGTCTTTGACACTTTTCAGGCTCATTTTAACAAAGCTCAGGAAGAAAACGTTAATATTTCGTTCACAGAAGCTCCTTTGTATACAAGGACCATACAACTTTTGACCTGAGTCCTGATTGAACTATAACTAATTGAAACAGATAACACTGATAGCTTGTATGCACGAGGTAAGGTGAAAGTGAGATGTTAGGTAAGTAGGCAGCATAACCTTCCAGGTACATTTCAGATGACCCCTCTCACTGCAGTGGAAAGTAGAGGTTTTCATCCAGCTCAGCATCAGTATCAATTTTAAGGCAGCCTTGTTATGTGAGACAGGAGGACCGGCATGTGACTATGAAGCTCATTGTGGCTAGCCTAATTTATCATAATATAGACCAATCCTTTTCTAATTTCTGCATACTAATTTCTTTTATATGTCACTAACTGTACATAGGTGCAGTGGAAGATAGGCTTAAGCATAAATGCATAACAGCAAACCAGACAAATGTTATACAGAACCTTATACTGAAGCTGACATACTGTATTGACCCCTGATTTGTTCTGCTGTATCTTGCAGTCAAAGGACAAGATGATGCGAGGCTCCAGAAGAGGCTGTGTGCGACTCAGGGTAAGATACTCAGGATGGGGGCTGTCCTGACAGATTGCATATTCTCTCTGGCACTCTTGTAGATGTAATCAGGCTGAGTGGCTAGCCTGATTTCTTGAGTAATTGTAATAGTTTTCAAATACTCAAGTTATACTGTACTTGAGCCAAGTACAGTATTCTTGCATGATGTCTCATGGACAAGGCTTGCTTAGTCAAGTGCATTCTTGTTGACCCACAAAAGGTTGGTAGATTATATAAGGAATATGGCGCAGGCAGTTTTCATCTGTTTGCTCAGGGTGGGAGGCTGACTTACTATATTAAGTCTCTTGTACCAGTTCTTTCAGGTATGCAGGGATGTAATGGTATGCTAATTGCCTAGTTTAACAGGGGCATTTCTGCTCCATTGCTCCCAGCTCTATTGCTCCACTTTCTTTTCTGTATTCAAGTAAGGGTATTTGCTTTTACAATGAGTTTTCAGTGTTTGAGTATGTCCAGGAGATGGCAGCAATTGCACTAACATCAGTTGAATTACTTCTGCAAGGAGGGGAGGGGAAAGGTAGCTCCTAAATAAGATCAATCTTAATGCACTTTGGTTTCTTAGAATGAATCGTGGCACTTCACAATGATGGCCCAATTGATTGCCCTTCACATGATGTCATATTGCCATAACTGCTAAGGGTCATGCAAACAAAGGACTATCAAGATTTGTAATGAAGGATTGAAATATCCTCTCTTCAAATGAAATTAGCACCAAATCCAGTGCTCCTTATAGGGCAACATGGGATTGCCTGTGTCTAGAGTGAAGCCAACTGAAAGCTAGGACGAAAGGTAGGGCAGCGTTACGTAGCTGCTGCAGGCCATAATACAACACTCTGGATAACATTTTTTTAGCCACACTCTGTGCCAGTGTGTATCATGTCCCCTTTTTATGTCTCTGTTTTCTTTGTGGCTTTGGTGGCCTTCACAGTCTTCACATAGCTCCTTTCGACCTAGTATTTTGTGCTAATAGAACTTTGTGGAGTGTTTTATGGGTTGGGTTGGATTTAGCAGTGACAATCCGTTTGTTTTGGGATTTAAAAAAATCCCCAAATAGAGGTCTGTCATTGTATTTCCTGTTTATATATGTTTTATTATGGGTTTTTAATGTGGGTGGCATAAAGGGAGGGGTGATGACGACTTCAGATGTCATCACAGGGTGTGATTGGTTGGTTATTGTTATGGTGTGTGAGTTGCTACTGAACACAAACTGTGGCTTGTGTAAAGGCTAATATAATTGTCCTCTACAGCCATAGCCACTGGAAAGCCATTGCCATGTTCTGTTCTCAGAGATCTCAATTTTTAGATAATCGTATACATTATGGTGCGGGTTTGTATGCCTTTCAATGTCTGGCATCATTGTTTTCCTGAAAGCTACAGTAGGTAGGACTTGAGGCCTCTTGGTTTTATTTTTCACACATCCAAATTCCCATCTTTGCCGAGCTAACCTAGACGTAACATTTAGACACTTGGCAGTTACTTATTATAAATCTAGATCAGCATTACATGCCAGAACCTGTTTTTGCTCGGCCCTGCCAGCCACATGCAAACTGCTGCTCTTAGTTTCTTAGGTTCTCTTAGGACTCCTTGTTGGGTTTTCAGCTAAAGCAAACCCTACATGGCTGGCTTTTTTACAAGTCAGATAATGAGTTATGAAATGAAGCCGGTGATGTTTCTCATCTCATCGGTCATCTGTTCTGAGAGCAGTGGAACATTTTCTGTCACACAATAATGTCAGACATTATTTGTGACCTACTTTAAGACTGCACAGTATTGACAGAAGTTGCATTGTGACTTTTTTTTCTATAAATACAGCAAGACAGCTTTTTTAATGGTCTAAAATCACATGCCAATGCTTAAATTTGCTTAATTTCAATAAAATATATAACATCTGATGTGCAGGCCAGGGATTTATTGACTAAAAGAGCATATTATTGTTTATTGCCTGAAATAGAAGGGAGGTTTCTAAAGACATTGCAACCAAATTAGCATGTTTAGAGGACAAAATTAATTGTAGGCAGCTTGTTTATTTGTAGTCCCGGAGAAATGTTGAAAATTGTCGATGACAGCTGTATTTTATTTTGAAAAATGTTCAAATACAAATATCCGTCACTCCAGCTAGATGATATTGCATAACTTTATCAACTGTGAAAATGGTATCATTCACTGACTTAATGTATGTAAACGAAAAGAAATTAGATACATTGAGGCATATTGTTGTAACTTGTAATTCGTTTATTTGTATTTCAGTTTCATATGCTTTTAACAGTAAACATCCTAAATCATACCTGCTGCCTCTTGGATGCTTATTGAAGAAACCTGTTTACAGCTATCTGCCAAGCTAGTCAGTACCTCAACACTGTAGTGACGGCAGAATACATATTATCTACGAGTCTGAGACGAGACCAAAAATCGATCTCGACCGGACTGCAGTATTACAGCCCTGACCGTGTACACTCTCCCTCATGTACAATACAGTAGTACCTGAATACGGTGCCATGCTACGGGTGTAGCGTTGCTAAACTCAGGGCCGGGACAGACAGACACACAGGCAGGATGGAGATTTCACGGCTTTATTCGCTTTATTCACACATACCATATTTAATATAAATGACCTGGTGTTGACCGCCACTCTCACGCATCGTCTCCCCAGGCCGGCGGCAACGGTCCGCCTCCATGTTTGTTTTTCTCTGAAGTCACTCGAATGCATTTCATCACAACATCACGTGTGCGAGAGGCGACCAATGGTGTAACTTCATCACTCAGCTACACAGTCAGTCAGCGACTTTCCCGTTTGTAGGGCTGGCCCAGCATTCTGTAGTCCAGCCAAAAAACATCACAGCTCCTGCCTTCTGAAAATTATATCAGTCCATATAGCAGGTTGATATTTATTTGATTATTCCAGTGTGCTGCCCTGACCTACACCGCTTTATACTAGTTACTATGGTTATCTGGGCTGTTGTCACATTAGTTTCAGGTGCTATTTCAAATGAGCTCAAACACACATTTACACGGCAGTATCTAAATGTTGCCTTCTCCAAAGTACCTTAGGTAACTCCTTTCATCTCATAGCAGGACCGTAGTGTTATTACTCAACTTTAGGCTAAGGGTTACCTTGTACCTAGGTGCTATTTTGTTTATTTGCTGGTTGGTTTTATCAGGCAGATGTGAATCTCACACCCCGTCTCTGTTGCTAGGAGCTAATGCCCCAGCCAAGTCAGCTAGCTAGCCAGAAAGCCATGGCTCTGCAGTGCTTTTTCTCCTGTTCGTCACTAGCTGCTGGTCCCCAATGCCTGCCTCCCTCCACCCTTCACCGCCCTTCTCCCTCCTTCCCTCTCCCAAATCCCACCTCCTTCCCTCCTCCCTTCTTCTCTCCAGAGTTCCAAAGTGCTGCACATATATGTGTGTGAGAGAGAGAGGGAGAGTGTATGTGTGAGAAAGATGTGGTAAAGCAAGAGGAAATGGAGCACTTGAAGGGGAGAGAGTGAGGTGGTGAGACAGACAAAGGGTAAATTACAAGAGAGACACGGTGAGAGCCAGGCTAGGAGAGTGTAGAACATGTGGAGGGCAGAAGGATAGAAAGCCAGTAATGGAGAGTAGAGTATGACGTGTCCCTCTGTCTGACTGCTCCTGTTTTTTCTCTCTCTCCCTTTCTCTCTGGTTTCCCAGGGAGCTGTGATCGGCATCGATGACGAGGACGACAGCACATTCACCATCACTGTGGACCAGAAGACTTTCCATTTTCAAGGTGAGACGTCCCCCTCTCCTTGTTTTATCTTTTGTTCTTTGTTGGTTTTTCCTTTCATGGGATCACTCTCTTCCTCAAGTGTTGACACATCCCTGACCATCTTTCTTTCTGGCGTCTCTTGTGCATCCATCACTGCTGCTCACGTGCTCTGTCTCCCTCTCTCCTCTCCCTCGTTACTCAGACACACACTCCTTTTTCCCCTCCCTGCCTTTTAAAGAGGTGGATTGTTCTGCCCTAATGCCAGGAAATGCACGCACACAGGCATGCAGGCACAGTGTCAAGGCATGCTGTGTACATCTGAGGTTTTTCTCTCTTGCCGTGGAGCCTGTGTATTTTACTACCAGCGTGTTTTCCATCTGGTAGCTTTGTGGAGTACGACCGACACATGCATTACTGTAGGAGAGCGAGATTTGTTCCGCTACAAGCAAGTGAGATTCCTCTGGAATAGAAAACAAGGTTGTTGTTTTCCCACCGTGGCCGAGGAGGAAGATTGCTGCTAGTGTTTCTCCGCAGCTAAACCTCTGGGAATAATAAAGGAATACTGCTGAGCTAGAAGCTGAGTTGTGTCCTCTGGTTGCTGCCGCTGTTGGCTCAGCGCTACACCGCCACTGCTTTACTATCTGACAACCAGCCTCTCCACAGGGGCAGGATTGGCTCCCACCCAGAACATACCCGCTCCCCGCCAACTTCCCCCAACCCTCCCCCCTTTTGACAGGGAAGCTGTCCAGTCCACTGTGGACCCCCTTCTCTCTTTCACTCCGCCAGGTCTTTAACTAACCTCCACCACTTTTTCTTTCACCTCTATCCCTCCCATCGGCCCATTTGTGTCCATCACCCCATTTTTCACCCCACTTCTTCACCATCAGTACCGCTCACCACCTCCTCCGGTCACCAGCCACTGTCCATGGGCTCCCCGCCCCCCTCACCTCCTCCATGCCCTCTCCCATGTCTGTGTTCCGAAGCTGTATGCTGTGGTTCTACAAAAGGAAGGGTAAGGAGATAATGATGCACGTCTTGCGCTCCGTGTGCATGCTAGTCCTGGGCAAGACAGTCAGGGTAGAGGACAAGATAGAAGGGAGCCATTGTTTGTTTGTCTTCTGGGTTATACAGGGGTGTTCTCTCTGGTGCTGTATTGGGTTTTATTTGGGCTCAAGGACAGTTCGGAGAAGTACTAAGTGGACTATTTTGTAGCTATTGGCCCTAAGGCCTTATAACATAGTTAGGTGAATGTACAGTACCCAGTGTCAGTCGAGTGTTTGTGCAGGCTAGGTGTGGTTCTGGAAAAGGGTCTTTATTGTTTTTAAATGTTTGTCCTTGCTGTTGATTGAAGCTAAATGCTAAATGCTAAAGCTAAAGCTCCATGGTTTCACTAGTTATGGTCAAGATAAATGGAAGCTTAACAGTTAATTCTTTCCAGGCATCCTCAGGATGGGGATAATTGTATGCACATTATAATACCGTTGTGTTTGAGGTCAGTGAATCATGTCGCCAATGCAAATGTTAAGATGTTAATTTATTCTGGGATGTTCTACAGTAGATCTGTATTTGGTGTCAGCTGTCATATTCAGTGAGTTAAAGGTGCATTCATATTACATATATTCAGTTGGCAGATGTCATCTATCTGAGTTAACTAGAAAAATACATCTAACAGGAGATCATGTCAGGTCAGGAGAATATCAACAATATATTTAAATAATACTCTACTTCCATAAATCCAAATTTTGAGTGAAAACAATGGTATGGTTCTCCTCTGCTGTCCAATACACAGAGAACTACTCTACTGCCCCAAAATCTCTGTGTCCCAATCATGAGACACTTGGTATATCTGATGATAGCCTATACTTAGGGATGCACTTGATGTTGGAGAGATGACATTTCTCTATTGATGTAAAATGATCCTGGTCTGCGGATGTTACACACTACGGATGTTATACACACACTGCGGATGTTGCACACACTTACAGTGGTGTTTGTGTGTGTTGGATGTGCATACATGCACACATCTGCCATTCTGTATGGACTCTGTGCCACTACAAAACTACACCGCAAACATTGCCAAGGTTATGGGTTTGATTCCCATTGGGACCATATGAGTGCTATACATGCACTCATATCTGTAAGGCACTCACAAAACAACAAAAACCATTAGGCATTTTGCTCTTATCCAGAGCCACTTTCTCAAGGGCACTTGGGTGGGACACGTGGCTGTTGATGGACTCTAAATTAGGTGTTGTGGGGATTGAGCCAGGGGACGGTTGGTCTCTGTAACCTCTAGGCCACCCTGTCAGCAAGTCACGGGGTGAAGTATAGTTGGGGTGGCTGGCTGGCCACTGAGCGAGCCTGGAGAGCAGCTCTGTATTGTCATTCTATTTAGAGAAGCATCCATTATTCATCAGTACTCTCCTCCGGCAGTGCATCAGTTGCCTGAGAGCCCTTTAGCTATCCCTTTTCCTCTTTCCCCTCTCTACTCGCATCCACCTCCTCGCTGCTCCTCTTATCTACAGTAGCTATCAATCTCTCGTCTCCTCCCCCCTGTGAAGCCCTGTAGGCTGCCTGGAGCATCAGACCTGGATGAGAGACCC